>JADRCD010177701.1:1794-13253 GCA_019843815.1 Montemys delectorum
GTGGTCATTTTAATTTTATTTAAATGAACCTGAAGTGGTCCCTAGTACATAACTGTTATGCGGCTACACAAGGATTAAAGGATATTGCTCACTTTGAAGACTGCTGTGACGGTTTAGAAAGTTAGTTCCAAGGGTCAGCGGCCTTCCAGTTTTAATGAAAGAGCCTTTTCCATGAAGACATGTTGATACATTAGTCACTGCCTTTAAGATTGACAGTGTCTGACAGACATTTTCAATTTTTGGCTTTATTCCAACTATGTCCTAAACCAGAATCACAAAATCAAATTAGAAAGCAAGAAAACCCACCATTTGTAAGAAACTCCACCATTCTTTATTCAGAAGTTTCCCATTAGACATTGTCGAGTCTCCAAAATCAAATTTACCTGTAGTTAAATGAAGGCCTCTAACTAATCAATCAGCTTTTCTGACCCTCGTTAACACATTTGGGGAAAGTCAATTAATATCTATCTCTAAGCCTCATTTTTCCTGTCCTATAAAATGGGGATTATAGCGATTGCTGCCTCAGAAGTTTTGTGTGAGAATTAAATTGAACATGTATATAAGATTGGGCCCAAAGTGCTCTCAGCCAGTGCCCTGTGTAGAATGGCAGGATTTTCGATCATGCTATAATATTATGCATTAAGATTACTCACTGTTTTACTTTAACCACGTCCAGTACATTATTATGTTGTCCTATATGCTGATTGTCAATGTTAGAGGTAGGCTTTTATTTGTCTGGATTAAAGGCTTTAATCTATCATTAAATAAAAATCCCCTCACTAAAATATCTTCCCTTCTACTACTGGGATATGGACCTACATAATAGCTTGTCTTTGTAACCAGAATGGAAAGGACTCCTGGCCTGGGAAGCTTGCAGTATGCCAGCTGCACGAGATGCTGCTGGGTTCTCAGTCTAGGGACACTTCATCATGTATATAGCATGTGTCTCTGAAACCAAGCACTGTCCTTCTCCCTCCTAAATACACTACCATACTTGATCCTCCTTCCATACTCTCTCCAGAACCAGCTCAGCTGTCATCTCTATTCTTACCAGTCAGTCCCCAGTAGTGGCTCCATAGCCAACCAGCCTGAATCCTCTGGATGTGCACTCTGAGATAAACCCAGGAAAAGTAGATGTCAGACCCTCCATCTGTCACATTATGCCACCCAGCTTACTGAGTGTGGGCACAAGGAGAGAGAATAGATGCACCCTAGCATACATTTTTCCTCTCAATGGTTTAAAGATAATATTTTCCATGTGTGTATGTGTGTGCAAATAAGTGTAGTGTCAGAAAAGTCTTTCAGATTCTCTGGAGCTGGAGTTATAGAGAGTCATAAGCCACTTGACCTGGGTACTGGAAACTGAACTTGGGTCTTCTGGAAGAACAGTAAGCATCCTTAATCACCGAGCCATCTCTCTAGCCCTGAATCATTGTATTTTTAAGGAATATATGTATGGTGGAGACAGGGATTGGGGTAAGGGTGGTAAATAACCTTGAAGTATGTACAGATTTAAAGTTAGTTGCTAAAGTTCTAGGGAGAGTCCTGCTTTCACTTACCGCATATGTCTTGATGTCATGATAAAAAGAGCACAGACAGCAATTAAGTTCTTTCCCTTACTTTGTAACTGCATCTTTCTCACCGTTAAAATACGAGCATCACTTTCACACATTTCATGGGCTTTAGGAACGTTTGAATATAAGAAAATCTGCAGTAAGTACTCCACATACATTTTGAAGAATTTCAGTCACCTAAAACTTTGCAAGCTTTTCACATGAACAAATGTCAATTAGTACTTTAAAGATTTAGATCAACAAACATGAGTAGGTGTTTTAGTTTTGGTTTCTATTGCTGTGAAGAGATACCGTGACCACAGAAAATCTTATAAAGGTAAGCATTTAATTGGAACTGGCTTATATTTCAGAGCTTGAGTCCATTATCAGCATGGCATGCAAGCAGACATGGTACTAGAAAAGCAGCTGAGAATTTTACATTCGGATCCCCAGGCAGAATGGAGAGAGAACCAATGGGCCTAGCTTAAACATTTGAAACCTCAGAGCTCACCGCCTGTGACACACTTCTTCCAACAAGGCCCCACTTTCTCCAACAAAGCCACACCTCCTAATAGTGTGACTACCTGTGAGCCTATGGGGGCCATTTTCATTCAAACCACCATAGTAAGATATATGGAAAGAATTTTCAATGTAAACCCATTTTTCCGTTTCTGAAATAAACAGGCAATTGTGCGTGTGTGCATGTGTGTGTGCGTGTGTGTGCGTGCATGCGTGTGTGTGTGTGTGTGTGTGTGTGTGTGTATGTTTGTGTGTATTGATAAAATAAAATGTCTTAGAGTGGATAGTTTATGAGCAATGGAAAGTCATTCTCACAGCCTTAGGCATTGGAGGACTCTGTGTTAGGTTGGGGTCCATCCTCTCTTCTTCCAGGATGACTGTGCTGTGTTCTGACATGGAGAAGACAGAGGGCAGAATAGGTGAACTCTCTCAGAAGTTTCTTTTCAAAACATATCCATCTATTCATGAATGTATAAACCACATGATAAACACTTGCAAAATGTGCCTGCCTCAATACCAGTGCAATAGAGATTTCATTTCAGTATGGATTTTAAAATCACATAGTAAAAGAAATCACCATATAATATATTCACTTCAATGCCAATTCTGGGTTTTTTAAACTTGTGTTAATAGTTGTAATTATATACATTATTCTGTCTACTTTGTAGATTCTTGTTATTCATCAATTTAGGATAATTTCCAGCCCTTTTCTCTTTAAAATTACCCTCTAATCTACTTATGTTCTATCTTGCTGGAATTTGTTAGATATGAATATAAGCAAGAAATTCTGCATGTTCAAGAAATGCAAGCTACTTATTTTATGCATTTCATGAAAAATAGCCTAACAAGGAATGATTTTTAAATACATATTTCAATTCCTTAAAAACATGTTTTCAATCTCCCCACTTAGAAATATACAATATCCAGTCTCCAGCATTAAGATGCTTTCAGCATTTAGATCTTTCTGGAGAAATCACTGTAGGAATATTTGCAACTCTTTGAAATTATATGAAATGTGCCACATACTAACAGAACCTGCTAAACGATAGGCATACAATTCTGGGTTAATGTAAGGGCTTAAAAGCACTGGCTGGTCTTCCAGAAGTCCTGACTTCAATTCCTAGTAACTAGACGGAGGGAGCCAGGACTCCAAATACATATGTAGCAGAGGATGGCCTTATAGGACATTAATTGGAGGGGAGGGAGGCTTGATGCCCCAGTATAGGGGGATGCTAGAAGGGTGAGGCAAGAGTGGGAAAATGGGTGGAGGAGCACTCTCATAGAAGCAAAGGGAAGAGGAGAGAGGGGAAATGGGATAGGGGAGTTGATGGAGGGGTAACCAGGAAGGGGGATATCATTTGAAATGTAAATGAATAAAATGATTAATTTAAAAAAAAAGAAAGAAAAACTAAATAAAAGCAGAAACAATATGTCAAGAGCAAAAGAAGTGTTGAATTTGTAGGAAAGACCAAAACTTGATGTTTTACCAATAATGCAAAGGTGGACTGAGTTTATCATTTTTAATGAATTCATCCAAAAACTAACGATATTTGACTAGTACTTCAAAAACATCAGAAATCTTTTTTAAAACAGTTCATAAAATGAGTCACCCATGGATATTATTCAAGAATTAACATAGTACGAAACTCCTTTATAAAAAAATGTAAAAAAAATATTCTGTAGTATATAACCCACCATTCAAATCTATAGTGAGGCTGAAAAATATAGATAAAAAAATTTCATCTTGGGATTCAAGTGGATTTTCTGTTCTATTTTCTCTCACTGATTTTATAAAATACTCAAATTTAATGAAAATCTGTGTATTAGAGAACCATATAACTAAAAAGATCAGTTACAGACTATGTACTCAGGTAGTGTGCAGATGAATACGTTCTCACAGAAATTTGAAATTGTTGAGTACATTTTTAATCTCTTCACATGCAATTGAAATTCATTGGACTATAAAATTAATTTTATTAAAAGCATTAAGTAAGTACCTCCACTTCCCTAGTTTCCCAGGGTTTGCTCATTTTTAATTACCTAAGATGCCTGCACACTTGAGGCAACAGCGCTTGTGCCTCTTCATTCCTTCATGTGTAATTACAACACATTTCCTACATCTAATCAAATTTTACCAATTGTTCTTCAAATAAAGATTATTTTAAAAGAACAAAATAAGAATGAATCATTATGTAACAAGCCATCTTATCTTTAGGCAAAGTATTTAAAACTTGAAACATCCTGATTAGTAATGTCTCCATTTCCCTGCATCTATTAAGAATCACATCAGAGGCATTGCCAGAATTATTAACATAACAAAACTTAAGAACTGAAGCTCACTTTTATTGTAATTGCAAGCACATCATTGTCTGCCCTGGTCGGGAGTACCAGAGATACAAATCGTATAAATTATTTCACAGAAATTTTGGATAAAGACTGACTAATTATGCCCTGGAGAAGGGAAGGAGGAAGAGAGAACATGGAAGTGAGGGAAAGCAACTAACACACAACAGACAAGAACGGGTGAAGAATCATGAGACCCTGAAGCTGATGATGTGAAAAGGAATGCCTACCTGCTGGCGATATGACTTTGAGGGGCATCATCCGTTTTGTAGCTGTGTGAAGAAAACTACAAATGGAAATAAATGGTCTTACAGTGTTTAGTGTCAACAGTCTGAAGAAATATTGATGGTGAAACGATGAGAAGAAAAGTTGAAAATTTCCATATTGCTCCAGCTCCTTATTCTCTCCAAGATGTTCTGTTTACGTAGAGCTCATCACAGATACATCTGTCAAAAATAAACAAACAAACAAAAAAGTAAACTTTCGATTTCTGAAGTAGATTATAAAAGAGTAAGCTTCCATTGGAAAGCCAATAGCCTAATAAGTGGCAGTTTAATTCTGTGCTGAGTACAATATACAATAGAAATCCTTTCTGACTAGATTTTGGCATCATTTTCTCCTGAAAGTTCTCCCTGGCCTAGCAGAATACCCAGCTCCCACCTGGCACTTGGAGTGAATCATTTGGCTTTAAAAGCAAACAGTTCAGTTTTAATCATCAGAATTATGCCTATCCACACAGGAAATGTTTGATTCAAGCTAGACAGTAATGGAGAAGGGAGAAACATTTCCATTTATCTGAAAAAGCAATCATTTTATTATAAACTGTCTTTTAAGGAGTCAATCTCCAGGAGCAATATTAGACTTTTTCCAAACAGCTTATGTAGGAAGCTTTATAATTCAAAATTGTAACCATTCCTACTGTGCTGGCTAGTTCTGTGTCAGCCTGACATAAGATAGAGTCCTTTTGGAAGAGAAGTCCCAATTAAGAAACTCCCATTGTGGTGGCATATGAACACAGGCTGAACACAGGCCTGAAAAAGCCATTGAATGCTCAGAGCTCAGCTGGCTTTTCTGAGGCGACCTTGGACAATAAGATTGATGAGAGAAAAACAGACAATGGAGGCCTGGCTTGTGATGTTTCAGGGGAAGTAAAGACTCTACTGTGGCTATACATGTGTTTTGTTTTGTTTTTAAATTAAGACTCTGTTGTGCTAATCAGAATCAGCCATGATTAATAAGAGACCAACATTACTAACATGAAATGGCCTTACTGAAACAATTGATGCTGGATTTTAGCTGGAATTAAGAAAGTAGCAGTGGTTAAGAAGACACCAGCAACATTAAGGATTATAAATCTGGGAATATTTCCTCAGGGTCAACAAATAGAAACTGTGGTACAGAGGGAGCTGAAGCTGCATCTCATACTCACAGCTAAACTTGTCAGTATAAGAAATACCTTGGTTTTATAGGCATGAAGGGGTAGTGCAGAGCAATTGATGCTTGATGATGGAGTTCTTGAAGAAAAGCTAGGAGAGCTCATGGGTGAAAAGTGTAGCCTCTGTTGCTATAGAAGGTTTAGGATTGAAAGAGTCATGGAAAGAAGTTGAGGCTTGATGCCATGTAGCAGGGTCAGAATCCCTGAAGAGATCCTAGGAGTAGCTCTTGATGAAAATACAGCACTGTAAGTTGTAACAGGAGACTCCATCACCATCATTTTGATAGTCAGTACTATGGGCCTATCCTCAAGAACAGCAGCAGGTGTGGGGTGGTGATGACCTGAGTCTACAAGACATAATATGTGCTGTGGCAAACCCTTTGGAGCCCAGAAGCCTGACACTGAGCTTTATACAGTTGGGCTGCAGTTTTATTCTAATCTAATTGTGACCATGTTCTAGTTCTTTCTTTCTTGCAGTGAGAAAGTATTTAATATATTTTTTATTTTACTGGAACCCACAGTTGCATGAGATTTTAAAATTTTAGAGAGATTTTGAAAATCTTTGGAAAATACCTACCTTTCCAAAGGTAGGTATTTTAAAGGGTTGAACTTTTAAAGCATTTGAATTTTTTATTCATTTATTCACTTTACATTCCAATCACAGCCCCTCCCCTACATCCTGTCTCACCCACATTTTTAAAAGACTTAGAACTTTAAAAGTTGGAATGTTTTATACTGTTATTAATATTAACATACTCTCTTGAGGATAAATGAAGAAGAAAAGGCTCTAGCTGAATAGTGATTTATTTGTGTGTCACATTGACAAAAAGTGAATTATGATGGTTAGTTTTATGTCAACAAGATAGACCAGTTTTGGAAGTGGAAAACTCAATTGAGGAATTTGAGATTTGCCTGTGGTCCAGACTTTGGTGCATTTTCTTTTTGACTATTAATGTGAGAGGGCCAAGCTCATGTGATATCAACCCTGTACTTGTGGTCCTGGGTGCTGTAAGAAGGTCAACTAAGCAAGCCATGGGGAATAAACCAGTAAACAGCATTCCTTCATTTCCTGTGCATCAGCTTCTGCCTCCAGGTTCCAGCCTGAGTTTGTGCCTTGGTTCAGTGATGGACTATGAAAATAAACCATTTTCTCCACAAGTTGCATATGCTCATGGTATTCTCTCACAGCAATAGAAACCTTAAGACACCAACTAATTCTGAAATTTGAAAGACATTTTTGATGAATGATTCAATTAAAACAATTTTTTCAGTGAAAATAGTTGCAGACATTTCTTTCATAAGAGGATCTAAGGCCATTGTCCATCAATGCAACATCGGTTGACACAGGATCTCAATTCATGGTTTCCAGTGTAAAGCATGCAAATGAAAACTTGTTTTGTGGTTTCAAACAACAATAAAATAAATCCACCTTACAAAAAAAAGGAGCTTTCTCCTGCTGGCAGTTCTCATTAATATAGTACCATAATTGCCATCATGAATGGAATTAACCTACCTCTTGAATGAGACGGCATGTTCTTTCAATTTAGCAAAGTATAAGTGATTCTGTCAACATTTTCAATCAGAAAAAATTAAAGAAGTGAAAGTCTTGAAGGAACCAGAGTAAAGTGTGTTAAATACGAGTTACAGTTCACAATTACAACTTTTCAAATGAAATAGCACTTCACTTCTAATACAGCAGTAAAGCTGAAGGACATAGTAGAATGGCAAGAGGAAATGGCAGTGAGCCAGTAGTAGGCAAGGGAGAACTTCTGGTCCTTTGGGAAACTGAGTCAGTAAAGCCCTCAGTAAGCCTTTTTACCTCTTGATATATGAATTGATTTATGTTGTACAACGTCACTGATTTCCTTTACTACTATGTTAACCATGAACAGAAAAAGTTTTGAAATGAAGGTTGTCAAAGTGGAGTCAGGGAAGCTATTAATATTCCTGCCATAATTTAGGCAAGAACAAGAATGTCTGGGAGATCAGAGCAATGGGTAAGAGGAGTCAGTTTCTTGAATCAGTTGTGAAAGTATTGCCAGACAATCCCATGAAGTTTGAACTCTAAATAGTTCCCACAAAGCATCTGCAGAAATTGTTGAAGAACATGCAAAGACATCCATCAAATTTTTGTCAAAGGTATCCCCATTTGACTGCTTTTCAACCAGCTCCCCTGCAAGCCTGTGGGCACCCTCTTCCACATCATGAGAGAAATTAATGAAACTTAAAAATATCTCACTTTCATTCACCATGCCAGGCTTAAACATCACTCACTGCATTGCTGAACTGGACAGGTAGAAGGGCATGTGAATTTCGTATTAATAGATACTAGAGCTTTTTCCTCTCAACAGAAGTAGCAATCCTCACAGACTTTTGGAGCTCATTAGGGGCACCAAAGAGCTCTGATTTCCAAGAAAGAGTCCTTTTGGTTTTTATGAAGTCACAAGTAGATGATACTGAAATTTTTAAGATAATCAGATTTACTTTATTGCTTCTACAGTTCCTCTTCTAAGTTCCTAGCCTCTTGCTTGTCTTTGCAGCTTACAAGCAGCAGCATCTTCCCCTTCATTCTTTCAGTTTAGTTTTGGTTGTGTCTTATTGGTGGGATTTGGGGAGCAATAGAAAACAAATCCCTCTGGTGCCTTGAGTCAGCTTGCTGTTTATCCATGCAGCACGCATTTGCCCTATGTTTGTTTATGCAGTTGTTCTCTAAGAACTGAGGTTCCAAAGATTAATTAAACACAAGTTTGGCGTTTCAGAAATCCAAGCTTAATAAGAATGCAAATCAGTGTGGCAGCTCACAAAAAGCCACTCAGACAAATAAGATAGGAAAGCTGAAAGCTAGCTTTTGATTGGAAAAGGCATAGAAGTTCAGAAAAAGGAATGCCTTAAAAGCTCTGGGAAGGCAGAGCAGTGAGACAGGTGAAGCAGCTGGGAAGGCTGTGTGATGGTGGGGCCAGATAGTGACCCTTTTGTGGAATAAAAAGAGAATGGTTGAGAAAGAACTGTAGCCAGGGCAGCGGAATCTTTAATGCTATGAAAGAACCTAACATTCACCCCTGGGTGGCAAATTGTCTTAAAGATCAAGACCTTGTACTCTGATATGAAAGATGCCTTATCAATCAATAACTGTTCACTACTAACTCACTATAGGTGTCTCAAGTTGTGATAAGCGCTGTTGTTTCAACAGGAACAGGAAAAAAAAAGTAATCTGTGAAAATCTTAGTGGTTTAGGAAACACTAGGGTACTAGAGCCATAGTGAAAATGGAGGAAACAAAAGGGAAAGGAGGTGGATTTCAGAACATGAGGAGGTAGGGAAATCTAGAGTGTGGCTCTGGCTGTAGTCTGGATAAAAGGTAGGAGAAACACAGCCTGAGAGGAAAGCAAACTGAACATAATACAGTTCTGTCAACGTGGACTTTGAATACCTTTGAAACATATGGGAAACATATAGGAGGATTTAGAAAAGGTTCTCAGCTGTGCATAACATCTGTGGCTCAATAGCAGAGTTGGCCTATATATATATGATTAAAGACACAGAAATTCTGCAAAACTAATAGAAAAATGTGCAAAATAACAAATACACAAATTCGATTATGCAATGTAACTGATAACTATGATTCATGATTCAACAAAACTTTAAAATCTAAGTTCCACAGTGTCGGGAAGCCCCTCTTTATTCACCAGAGTCTGTTACACATCAAACTCTGACAAATGAAGGAAGGGTTACCAGGAAATAGATCCCCTTCTCAAGTGTATTTGCTGCACAAGTGCTATACAGAAACAGGATGGGGATTGTGACTTTCCCCGGACTCTCTTTAATAGCCACATAGTTGACTTGGTCTCTCAGCTCTTTAACTCTTAACACAGTATTTCTTTCTGAAGGTAATGGCCTCATCTGAAGGTAATACACAAAGCCACTAGCTTTGTGGATATCAACTGTTCTTCCTCATCCTAGTGAATAATTTTTTATTAGATATTTTCTTTATTTACATGTAAATTTCTCCTTTCCCAGTTTCCCCTCCAAAAAACAAACAAACAAACAAACAAAAACAACAAGAACAAACCCCTGTTGCCTCCCCCCTCCCCATGCCTGCCACCCTACCCTCTCTCACTTATTGGCCCTGGCATTCTCCTACACTGGGGCACAAAACCTTCACAAGGCTGAGGTCCTTTCCTCCTATTGATGATCGAATTTTCAGTCCTCTACTACATACATGCTGCCAGAACATTCAGTCCCACCATGTGTACTCTTTGATTGGTGATTGGGTCCCTGGGAGCTCTGACGGTACTAGTTAGTTCATATTGTTGTTCTTCCTAAGGGGCTGTAAACCCTTCAGCTCCATAGATCCTTTCTCTAACAACTTAATTGGGGACCGTGTACACAGAAGGAGTGGCAGAGATTAACTATGGATCAGAGACTGAAGGAAGGACAAGCCAGCCTAAATATAGCTATCTCCTGAGAGGCTCTGACAATACCTGACTAATACAGATGTAGAGGCTCACAGCCACTCATTGAACCTAGTGAATATTTTTATATGATGTTGACAAAACAGAAACACAATTTAAGGAAATAGTTACAGCCAATGAAACATAAGCATGCACTTATCATAAGGTTGCCTTAGGTTAGAACTCTTTATCGACACCCTGGGTTAGAACTCTCTGCTCTCAGGCATATCCAATATCTCAACATAAAAATGTCTGATTGTCAATAGTGACAAGTAGCAGTCTTGTCTGCCTAGCTGATGTCATCAGCGCACAGAAACCCCAGGTGGTACATTGTCCTCTTGTTTGCTGCTGAGGTGATTTTTATGAATGAAAATAATCTCTATTAATCAGTCAACAGAAGGTTTTTTTTTCAATCCTGCCATGAATCAGATACTGTCTCCATCCTGAAGGGCTTATAAAGAAGTATGAAGTACCTTGCCTTTAGGTAAAGGTTATTTCCTGGACAGACAAGATACTGTAAGCATCTTAGGAAAAGGACATATGACTACCACCTAACTGTTTCACTTCCCCTTAATATATGGACTGAACACTGGCCACAGTGGATGCTGGTACACTTAAAATTGGTGTGTTCACAGGGTGAATTATGAGTAGAGCATTCAAAGAACAAGACTTTGTGGGCCTTAAAATAAATGAGTTATATTTAATATGTGTGAAGAATAGAGGGCATGCTGATCATGAGATTGGCAGAATCAAAAGGAAAGGATTGAGGAACACATATGGAAGGTCAACAATGAATTCAACAGGAGCCAACAGAGGAATAAAGCAAGGTGCCTTCCCACAGCATAAGTTCTAATTTCATTTTTATGTAATAAAAGAAAAATTGAGTGCCTTGGTGTGATTGATCACCAACAGGGGAGCCATAGAGCTGACTTGGCATTTATCCACCACCTTGGCACAAGCAGAAATATAAGATTGATACAGAAGTAGCCTGCCCACGTGTCTGTTCACAATTCCATATGAAAGGGGAAAATAGACCAAAGCATCAAAGCATATGCTATAAGAAAAAATATTGACAACATTTTTACATGATAGCCATAAGAATTTGCATTTTTAGTAAACTTTTACTAGCTTTCTCATGCTAAATAAAACAACAGTAAAA
>JADRCD010177702.1:0-11775 GCA_019843815.1 Montemys delectorum
TTTGCTTAGTATTGGACATGCAAGTAGAGGAAAGATGAGTCAGGGTGTTATTTGTTGAAATACTCTGGAGCCATAAGAGAACTTGGAAAGTAATGAATACAGTGCTTAGATTAATGGCTTTGGTCATATTTCATCCATTATACTTAACCCAGGAGGAAAAAGAACAAAAGCAGGAAGTTGGCACAAATCTTCAAAATTCTACACATATCACTAATATAAGGTCATATTTTAAAGTTCTTTCAATAATTCAAGCAATGCTAATTAACATCTCTTACAATGCATCTCATTTCTATAAATTCTTTTAACATCTTAAAAAAATTGGACCAAAATACTAGTTTTTTTCAACTATTCATATTCAAAGCAAATAGTTTCTTAATTTATTTTATTTTATTTTTAAATTATATCTTAAATTAAAAAAAATAAAGTCTTTGAAGAGATTTGTTAATTTTCTCCAATTGCTTGTTTGTGTTTTCCTGCCTTTCTTTGAAGAATGTGTTCACTTTCTCCCATTTATTTGTGTTTTCCACTATTTCTTTGGGGGAATTCATTCATTTTCTCTTAAAGGACCCAATCATCTTAATAAGGTTGGTTTTAAGGTCGTTTCTTGTGCTTTGACTATGTTAGAATACTCAGGGTTTGCTGTAGTAGGATAGCTGAGCTCTGGTGGTAACATATTGCCCTGGATGCTGTTCATTTTCTTCTAATACTGGTGGATAAGCATCTGGGTTTGGGGTGACTATAGTTCTTGGTTACAGAACATCTTAAGAATCAAAAGAATACTACATCATCTATTCTTTCAAGATTTCCATCTCTGTATGCACTGTTCTGCACCTGACAATAAGATGCTCTGATATCCATACTGAATCCCTAGTACAGTAAGCATAGTCTGAGAGGCCCCACAGTAGAACACTTAGATATCAAAGAAACTCAAATATGAGTAAAAACACAAACACCCACCTCTTCGAATAGGTGTAAAGATTTGATAAAGATAAGTAAACTACTAATTTTTGCCTGCCTGAATCTCAGTAAATATTATTTATTGCTGTTATTGTTACTATTCCAGCAGTTTGAAGAACAATAAAACCTTCAATTTTATGAAATGACATTGTCTTATTTAAGCTTATCACTAACACTGCTTGCAAGTGTAATGTTTTATTAATTTCCAAATTGAATCTGTTACATTATTAAGTTATATTTTTGTTCTGTTTTCAAAATGATTATTTAGAAAATATTAATTTACCATAATCCAAATGTCTTTTTAAGGTTTAGTGTCTTTTTCAGGTTAGTCATGAGAGTATATGTGTGTCTCCATGTCTCCTTTCTCCTTTTGCCTTGGCTCTTTTTTATTCTGTTTATGTCTTTGGTTTGTCTCATTCTGGTGTGATGGTTTTAATTTTCTCATTTAATTATTATTTTTACAGGCCTATTTGCATTTGGATGAGAGAGAGAGAAAGAGAAAGAGAGAGAGAGAGGATGTGGATTTGAATGGGTAGGTAAATGGGAGCAGATCTTGTAGGATTTGGGGGAGGGGAAATGTTGATGAGAATATATCTTATGAAAAGAAAATCTATTTTAAATAAACCATACAACATAGCATATTTATTACTACTTAAGAAAAACTTTATAAAAAATATTTACTTACTTGTTTACAGAGGTATTTGTTCTTTTGTGAGAGTGTGGGGATCAGAGAAAAATTTTCTTTAGTTACAAGGGTCCTGGATCTTGGATTCAGATTGTTAGCCCTGAATTACCTCAGGTACTTACCTGTTGAGTTATTATGCAACCCAGAGAAATATTTTTTTTAATAATCAAAAAATGCAGACAATCAATTAACATTATAGTCATTCAATCAAGGAGTAGAGAACTCACTTTTTGAAATGAAATTCCATTCCAATAATTGCCCAAATTTTAAACTTAAAATGTTATAAAAAAGCATAACACAAACTTCCACTGTGTGTTTGTTAAATGTAACTTATTTTTATTTACTCAGTTAAACTTGTAACGGATTAATAGGTCAGTGGACATGTGTCTATGCATCTACGTGTGTTGTTGGTGCCTATGCTATGACACACATGACAAGGCCAAAGGAGAACATAGAGTGGTTCTCTCCTTCCAACCTTTATGAGGATCTGGGGGGTTGAACTCTGACTTTTAGGATCAAATAGGAAGCCCCTTAACCTGCAGAGCAATCTTGCTGGGTTCTGGACATTAATTTTCTAAACGTAGAGTCATGTCATAGTGTCAAAAGTTTGGACACAGCTGCTACAGGATTTTTGTTAAAATATTACTTTCTATCTATTTCTATAACTTGCCCTGTAAGTTCAAAGCCGTTGGTTCACTACTGCCTTGAAGGTAAAATTAAAACAAACATTTTAAATTGGACAAACTAACCTTTATGTACTTATGCTCAGAAGTAGAAACACCATGAGCTGATGGACATTCTGTGCTTTTGATCATATGACATGTGACACATGCTCCAGTATACCTTGGGACAAGATGATCAAAGACTATTCATGCAAGATGATGCTTTATTATGCCAGCCATCTTCTAAATTTCATTTTACCCTGTGTCCCATGTGTTTATTAAAAAATCATGGATTATAATTCTGTACATAGACAGTAGTATCTATCCTTCTCCAAGCCCTTAACTTCTATATTACTATTGCCCAGTGAAGGTCTAAAAATGAAATTGTCAGGTTACAGACTCTTGAGACCATTGCTTCCTACAGTAATGTTTTCTGACTCTTCTGCTTGTTATTGATTTTTCCATATCTCTTCTTGAAACTGTAGACATAATTTACAGATAAAGGGTGAAAAGGATCTTCAGTGTTATTGCTGCCTTTGAGTGAGCCACACCAGAGCCTTCCTCATGCCCTATTCTTTTTCAAACAGCATCACACTTTACAGTGTTATTTTTTGCAATGTAATCTAATTCCCTGGAATTAATTCTTTAATCAAGCTTAGTTTAGAACATGTTTTCTAATATAATTCCTAGTAAATAAAAACATCACTTTCTATTTCTGTTTTTCTCTCCATGACATTTTATGTTGATGTGGTATTTCTAATGTGGGAGTACTAGTTCACTGGTTTCTCTGCCTTTTAGTGCCCAGAGTACTTACCTTGTATTATATGAATGGTGGTGGCCACTGACTTTAATTTAGTGTTCACGAAGTAGAGCAGAGACATGAGATGAAGAGGTGCCTAGGCAAGGGATGGTTGTCAGGACTTCTCAGGAATGTTTTTGAGTGAACAAAAAACACACACCCTGGAGAAAGCTGGGATTAACTGATTCAATGTTATTACAATCATAGAAGCAACAGCGGGGAAACAGCTCTTAAAAGTTACTCCATCCAAACTTGTTTTGAACCATTCTCATTTCACAGAATTTCGGATAGATGAATGTGTTTGTCCAAGGTCAACTTGGAAGTAATGAAAGAGACTTCCTCTCTAGGTCTCATGCTCTGAGACAAAAGGTTATACATAAAACAAAACTGGCTTTAGTTCTCAGCATTACAAGTCTCTGGTCTCAGCGACTAGGAAGCCAGAGGAGGTACATTCATCTCCTGCTGAGAACTTTCAACTTCATTTCCAAGAGGAAACCTCCTGCAAAGGGTGTGTGACTGCCTTCATAATTGCCCTTCTTTGGCCTGCAGTGCTAATGTTCTAAGAAGAACCTCATGAAAACCTTCATACTTAAAACAGTCCTTTGCACTCATTAGCGATTTATTAACTAAGGAGAGCAGTTTGACCGCAGGAAATCTCCTTGCTTCAAGCCCATCATAATATATAGGGAGAGAAGCTCTTCGCCTTCATTTGCATTTTAGTTCCTTTTCTCCCACTCTCAGGTAGATTTTCTTTCCCTGCTTAAATTTTTGATCTCCTCTCAGTGCACCTCCTCCACTGGAGGAAGAAAAAAAAAATCAGATTCATAAAACTATCCAGTTTGATCAATATAGTTGCATAAATGTGACCGGAGCCACGAACAGACATGCGCAAGTGGGTGGGATAAGCCCACGAGTCTTCCATCCTATCAAAAATACTGTAGGCAAGTAAAGAATGCTGAGAGCTAGAGAAATAATCTTTCCCCGGGAAGAGTACACCAATGAGTTATCCAATACCAAATGGTCTGCCTTGACACATATATCCAGAAACATTATACACACTGAGCTTATTATATTTCTTCATATAAATGTATACACATATGTACATGGAATTAGTGAAAACAAAGACTATGAATTTGGAAGAGAGAAAGAAGGTATATTACAGTGTTTGGAGGGAGGAAAGGGAAGGGGGAGATGATGTAATTATTTAATCTTAAATATAAAACAAAACAAAGCCAAATAAACAGATTTTCCCAGAAACATTTACATACACAGCAGCTGCACTGTACACAGGATTTTACCCTTAGTTGGTGGGGAATCCTAGTATCATCTATAGGTTACTTTCTAAAGTATAAAGGTATTAAACTATTAGAAACAAGTTTTTAAGATCAGTTATTCTAAATTAACATCTTTTAAATATAAGAAAATTGAGGCTCACTGAAGACAAAGCCACATGGCAAATTTAAACCCTGACTAGGACAAAACCACCACAGTTGTGTAGTTACCAAAAGTCTCAATATCAACTCAGGGGGAAGCATTGTATGTGTAAAGTAGGAATGAAAACTAACATCTTAGGAAGATGATGTAACAATAGTCCAGAAACATTTGGTTTTAGGGGAGTTCATAAGCTACGTTTCTGAGAATAATTCTGGCTGGTTTAATACTGCTCTTATGTGCATTGACTTGAATTGTATGTTTTAATGTTGCATTTTATTATGTTTAACTACATGTAGGTGTGTGTGTTTGCATGTGGCAATGAATGGGAGTGTAAGTACTGCAGAGGCCAGAGGTTTCTGCTCTCCTAGAAATAGAGTTGCAGATAGATAGTTGTGAACCAGATAGTTGTGAACCAGCTGGAGTGAGCACTGCTAACTGAACTTGGGTCCTCTAGGACAGCAGCAGTGGCTCTTAACTTCTGAAATATCTAGGTAGCCACCTAAGTTTTAGTTTTAATAGGATTTAATTCTTGAGAATAAGATTATTCTGAATAAGACAACTATATATTTTAGATATTTTTTACTCGTTATGTATATTAGGGTTTTTTGGATAAAGTTAAGGGGTAAGAATTTATCAAACCAATTTAAAACAAGTCATTTTGGGGGTAATTTATGATTCAACTTCTCTTTAATATATTAATGCTTTTCTACTTTATCCATCTATCCCAGACTTTCTAGACTGTACCTCAATTCCATTCTATTCCTCTATGTTATTATTTTAGTCTCCTTAAGTTTTACCTGTCTACCACTTAGTTATGTCACATCAGTGTAAATAATGTTTCTACTGGTATATATATATGAGAAAGAAGTTGGGAGAACCTATGGATAAGACTATTTTGTGATACATCTTAAGTACTTTTACTATTTATATGTATTACATTTTCTTTCATTGTATGCTTTTTAACTTTTATTTTTCTCTCATATATTACATTCTAACTGGTTTCCTCTCCCTCCAACTTCTCTCAATGTGTTCTCTGCCCACTACCACCTCTCTCCCCAAGATCAACTCCAATCATTTCAAAAAAGGAAAAAAAGAAAAAAAAAAAACCATACAAAACATACCTCCCAGAAATACCAACAAAGACTGAGGACATACAGTTTTATCAGGGCTCAGTGAGGCAAGTAAGTAGGAGGAAAGTGTCCCAAGCACAACAACAGTTGGAGACATCTTTCCCTAAAACTACACTCCCATTTTGGGAGTCCAAAAATAAAACCAAGATACATAACTATAAATAACACAGTTTATGCCGAGGAACTAGCTCTAACCCATACAGGCTCCGTAATGTCACTTCAGCCTCTTTGAGCCCCTCTAAACCTTGCTTAGTTGATTCTATGGGCTTTCTTCTTCTGGTTTCCTGGATTCCTATGGCTCCTATAGTCCTTCCTCCCCCTCTTTTGCAGTGCTCCCTTGGCTCCACCTAGTGCTTGGCTATGGGTTTCTGTTTCTGCTCTTATTAGTTGCTGGATGATGCTTCTAAATGGGCTAGGCACCAATCGATAAGTATAGCAGAATATCATTAAAAATTATTTAGTTGACTATTTTTTTTGGCAAGTCATTTTTAACTCTATCCTGGGTCTCTGGGTTGTCACGCCTTTGACAGTGTCAGGCATGAACTTCCTTCTCCTGGTTTGGGCCTCAAGTTGGGCCAGTCACAGATTGGCCGCCCACAAGTTCTGTGCCGCAGTTGCCCCAGCCAAGACTTGCAGGCAGGGTAGATTGCATCAGAAGATTTTTGTGGCTGCATGGATGCCCCATGCCCACTGCTAGGAGACTTGACAACTTATAGAAGATGGTCCATTCAGGCTCCATATCCCTTCTTAGTAGGGGTCTTTGCAAAGGTTGCCTTCATAGATTTAAGGGAGTTTCCTCTACCCTCAGTTTCTACATCACACCCTGCACACAAATACACACCCGTGTTCCAGTTGTCTCTCTCAGCACTCTCTCCCTCAATCCTTCCCACCCTCAACTTGATTACTCCTGTTCCCATCCTCACCTGTCCCCAATACACTTGCAAAATCAATTCTATGTTTCCCTTCCCAGGCTTCAGGACTTGGGCCCTCCTTCTTACTTATCCTGTCTGGGAATTGTAATGTAATTATCCTTTACTCAATAGTTGATATCCACTTACAAGTGAGTACATACTATGTTTGCCTTTCTAGGGCTGGGTTAACTCAGTCAGGATGATCCTTCTTAGTTCTATAAATTTGCCTGCAAATTTCATGAAATCGTTATTTTAACAACTGAATAATACTCCACTGTGTAAATGTACCACAAAGTCCTTACCCATTCTTCGGCTGAGTGATATCTAGGTCATTTCCAGATTTTGGCTATTATGAAAGGGGAAGTAAAATGACTGAACTTTAACCATCACTTGAGATTTAAGTCCTGAGATGATTCTAAGATGTTTCAGTCTAAGCCTTCCATCTCCCACAGAAAGGTAGCATGTCTTGATTTTTCTTCTGAATGTAGTGTTTACAAAGAACTGGCCATCTGCATCTTAGCATACACATTGATAATCATTTGCAAATGAATGTTATCTATAGTGGTTTTCTGTATTCTCTGTTCATAAAGCACAACCCCAGACTTTCTTGGAATACTTATTTAGGGAGATCCATTTTTTGGGGTCTAGTTTTAAATAGTTTTAGTGTGTGGAAAATAGACACAATATAAAAAATAAAAATAAACTATAAAATGCCTCAAAATAAACCCCTTGAAAAGTTTTGTCATCAATCAACAATTGGAAGTGAATTCTCAAAAATCAATCCAATGGTTGGTCAAATAAAATTCATTAGCTCTGTTTTAAACATAACGATCAAACCATGCACATATGGTTAGCATCATTCCGTGTCTCAGCCTGGTTATCTGCTGTTACATAGAATAGCTTACATCGGTTTGCTCCCAAAAATTCAGGTGCTTTCGTTATCTGTTTTATTATTTCTAATGGTGTAAAAATTTCCTGTGTTTATATTTTTATACCATTTATTTTTCTTTTCAAATTACAGAAATTTGTTAGAAATAAAGCAAATACTCTTTAGTTCATGTGGTCTGAAAAACATTTAACCACTAACTAGAAGGCAGAGAGTTCTGAATTATATTTTTTTCATACAAAAGCCATATTATAGTAGGCCAAGGGTATATTGAATGACTTAATGTGCAAAACATGTGGGAATGTAATTCTTGATTAATTTGAACCTCCTCTCTGTCAGATCTTTGTTAGTTCATGGTCTATGCAAGCAGCACTAGTTTATAAAATGTTATGTTTTAAGTTTCTCAGCTCCAATTTCTATAAGGGCCACTTAAGTTTCAGGGATTTATGTAAAAGTTAATTAAAGTGATTTCTTCTCCTCTCTATGATGCACATACATTTCTGTGTTGTAAGGTCTTCCATAATCTGATGTTACCATAGTAGTAATTTCCTGATAAATGTCTAATAATTAAGTTTAATACCCAAGAGAAAATATACAAATATATATTTCTGATAAATTTTCTGGTTATAAAAAATGGAGAGTATCATTAAAACTGTAAATATGTATATGCAGTTATTTGCTAAAGCAGTAATTAAATATTAACCATGGAATATCAAATTTATGTTATTAAAAATAGCTGATTTCCATTAAATATTATTACTTTTGGCAAAATTCTTATTACTTTTTGACAAACATTTAGAAAAGAAAACAGATTTCATTATAGTAATCAATGGCACAAATGTCTGGTTCCTTTGTTTCATTAAAAAACACACTGAAAGAGTTTTCCTTGATTTGATGTACCATTTACAGTGTGATGCCACTTGTGAAAACTCACTTTGAAGTGTAATCTACTTCAATGTTTTCTTCATCACTGTTTTAAATATACATGAATTAAGCAACATGTGAACCCTAAATATTTTAGTATTTGGCAATAGTCACAGCACAATAGATTATAAATCCCCAAGGTGATCTTAATACATAAAGAGTTTAGTAAGAGGAACTGCACAATGTTTCTTCCAAATACATCCAGAGAAAATTGGTAATAGCACAAATATTCAAATAACTAGAAGTTGTAAGTCTTAATATGCATTACTTTCTTATTTTCACAGCTAATTTAAATTTTTATTAATTTGTCCTTAATTATGGTTTGTGAGAAACTGACACAATTCTTGGGAATTTAAATTGAGGTTGAGCCTCTGCAAAAGCAGTAATTACTCATTATTGATATTTATCTCATCATTTGCAAAATACTCACTACACTAAGAGCTGTCCCACAGTGCTTCTTGAGTTTGGTGGCTAAAATAGCATGGTGTTCAATTCGTGTGCACCACGATGGGGTCCATTTCCAGTTTGCTAAAATGGCTTTGATTTGCTGAAGTGTTGTTTAGTTATTATTTATAAATAACAGAAAAGAATGGCCTAATTTCAGCAAGTCTTGGGATATGAGCAAAATTCTAACATTCAACTTCTTACTTTAAAGAAAGTGATTCTGAAATGATGGGTAGAAAATACCCATTGGAGAGCTGTGCCACACCTCTTGACAAGACATAAAACCTGATGGCTACAGAAAATAAATGTATTTTTTCCTAACTTAATCCAAAGCTTAGAGAAATGAAAGTAAAAGCACTTCCCTTTGCTATTAAAAAGAAAAACAAATAGTAAATCATTAAAGGTAATTTTGGAATGTCAATCACATCTCTACAATGAACATCGGGCCATTAACTTCTGCCTCCTGACAGTTCCATCAGGGAGTGACAGGGCACATAAGTGTCCTTAGAGCTCTCTCTCTCTCTCTCTCTCTCTCTCTCTCTCTCTCACTCTCTCTGTGTGTGTGTGTGTGTGTGTGTGTGTGTGTTTGTGTGTGTGTGTGTGTGTGTGTGAGAGAGAGAGAGAGAGAGAGATTTATTAAGGAGTACTTATAATAACTTTCTTTACTTCTCAATTCTTTCTCAGTGAATGTCATTCTTATCTTAAGCCCTAACTTCATGAACTAAACTATGTACTTGGGCTGAATATCCAATTGAAAGCAAATTAGATGAGCTGGGCAGGAGTCACCTTGCTAGTGACTGGGGAGGGTTTTCACACACAGACAGGGCCTCACTGAAGTAGCATGCTGGCTTTGGTGTGGCTCAGTTTCACCTCCACGGGAAGATGACTTTGCAGTTTCTCCACAGCATTTTGCTTTTTATGTTTTCCTTTAATGGTGTGACATCCTATGACAATTATCATTATTTTGGGTCCAATTTTCCCTCTGAAGCAGCTTTGACACAGATCAATGCATCTCAGTGTCGTTTTTTATGGAGCTACAGCATCAGAATCTGACAGCTGGAAATCTTAATTGGTCCAGTGACAGAAAATATAATGACTGCTCACAGTGACTTATTTTATCTGACCTTGTGTTTAATTCAAAGGTAAATTTTAATCTCACTATTGGAAATGGGAAAGTTGTGGGGCGATAAGTAGGGCAGATGGACCAGAGAAAGGCCGTTCATTTGGAAGGAAATTACTACTGGTTGTAGGGCTGTTATTAAATTAGTGTTTAAGTACTGGCTTTAAATGATGGATACCAAGGGTCCCCATGCCTATTTGAACTGCCACCCTTTCTGCTGTGGCTGTCATTACAAATGGCAGCAGGCACAGAATGTAGCATGGGATGATGGAGACAAGTGAATGGCTGGAGGCATTATCACAAAGGCCACCAGACAGCTGTCATACAGACTGGCATTTGATCATTACTGCCTTGGTCCAGAGCCCAGTGACACTGTCCTAGAGACAAAACGTTTTCTATATCATCCTCCAAGTTAATTCCATCTTTCTTATCCTATAAAGCCTATAAAGAAAACTATTTCTAAAATAAGAACATTAGGCTTACTCTTCTGAACCCAGTTATTAATCCATGATTTCAAAGGTCCTATTAAAACTGTAATGTATTTAGTTAATTTAGGACAATGCCATACCATGAGAAGAGGGCTCTGTGACAAGCTGATCAAAATTATGATTAGATTTACAAGTTAACTCTGAGTGTCACTTGCTGGATTTTTCTAATTAACTGGGTATCCTGAGAACTAAGTAGTAGAGCATGTGTTTAAATGCTTGGATGACTTCATGATGATTAGAAAGATGATGACAATAGGGTAATTGTCATAAATTAAATTCTGTATCCTACACAACATTATTAGTGTAGGCTGAATAACCAAAGAGTTACTAATAACAGTATTACCAAATGATACTTAAAAACATAGACATTTACTTTTGAACAAATACAATAAAAACAATGTCCACGTTTTAAACTTGAATTTTTTCAACACTCTTGAAGTAACAAGTCAAATTACACATACACACACACATACACACACACACACACACACACTAACTCACACACATAACAATTTCAAAGAAAATGTGATAATTATTCATCATTGTATTGTATACATTCTGTAAAAAGGAGATAATTATTAATAAAGCACATATTTTAAAGATTGTTTTCTTAATGAAATAAAGTAATGGCAGAAGGGCGAATACAGTATGCTTTCATTAATATATTGAACTCTGAGCAGTGAAACTTTTAGAGTTAAGGCATAGAGTGGCATTTATGAGAATGAGGAGGTAATGCACAATGAGTAGAATGCTTGGTCCCGACAGGAGAAAATGTTTTCAAGGATGATGCATGTAGCTAATAAATATGTATTATGCATTCCACTATTACTAAGTAAATTGCTGATATGCTCATCATAAAACTATTAAGTACTTGAGATGCTAGATGTGTTGATTAGCTTCATAGAATTGCATTATATTAACAATTACCACATCTTGAGCTGGAGAAGTGGCTCAAGACTTAAGAGCTCTGCCTGCATCAGCATGGAGACCTGAGTTAGGATCCTAGCACTCCTTGTAACCTATAAATAGATATATGTATAATATTCAACACAGATGTAACAACCCCCAAAATTTTGATAAGGTTTGTCATGCAGAAGTTCAGGCCCTTTACACTTGATCCCAACATTAAAACTTTTAAATGTAGAAGGAGTCTGTTGAGACCACTCTGGAAAATGACTAATGTTGGGCCCTTGGCATTGGTATGTATAGTAGTAGTGGCAATGTCTATGGGAGCAGAGTATTCTAAGGAAAAAGAAAAGCCTCAGTCCTTCTGAGTCTCTTGATTCTTCACACACACACACACACACACACACACACACACACACACACACACAC
>JADRCD010177703.1:0-17493 GCA_019843815.1 Montemys delectorum
TTTGTTTGCATGATGGTGTCCTTTGCTATACAGAAGCTATTCAACTTCATGAGGTCCCATGTACTACTTGTTGATCTTAGTGCCTCTGCTGATGGTGTTCTGTGCCAATGAGTTTAAGGATATTCGCCATTTTCTCTTCTATCAGGTGCAGTGTATCTGGTTTTAGGTTGAGGTCTTTGATGAATTTGAGTTGAATGTTATGCATGATGATGAATGTGGATCTATTCGCATTCTTCTGTATGTAAACATCCAGCTTAACCCATATCGTTCATTGAAGGTGCTATCTTTTCCCAGTGTATATTTTTGGCTTCTTTATTAAAACCATGGGTCCATATGTATGTGTGTGTTTGTGTCTTGGTCTTCAATTCAATTCCATTGATCGACTTGTCTGGTTTTGTGCCAATACCATTTTGTTTTGTTTTATTTTTTACTATAGCATTGTAGTATAACTAGAAATTAGGGACACTGATACCTCTTGCAGTTCTTTTATTGGTCAGGATTGTTTTAGCTATTCCTGGATTTTACGATGAAGCTGAAAGTAGTCCTTTCAAAAGTTGTGAAGAATTGTGTTGGAATTTGATGGGGATTGCACTGAATCTAGAGATTGCTTTTGGGAAGATGGCCCTGTTTACTATTACTCTTATTGATTCACAATCATGGGAGATCCTTCCATCTTCCAATATTTTCTTCACTATCCTGAAGATTTTATCTAACAAGTCTTTGCTTAGTTAGAGTTATCCCAATATTTGAGGCTATTGTGAAATGTGATATTCTTTTTTATTTTTCTCAGCCTGTTTGTCATTTGTATACAGGAGGGCTATTGATTTTTATGGGTTAATTTTATATCCAGCTAATTTGCTGAAAGTGTTTATCAGCTTCAGGAGTTTCCCAGTGGAAATTTTTAGGGTCAGTTATGTATACTACCATCAAAAAAATTAGGACTTTTTTGGTTTCCAAGTTGTGTCCCCTTGATCTCCTTTAGGTGTCTTATTGTTCGAGCTAAGGCTTCAAGTAATAAGTTGAGTAAAATCCTAACAATTTTTATTATCCTTGTATTAGCAATCTTCATCTTATAAAGAGAGTATACAACCTTGTTACTAATTTTAATGGAATTGTTATGAGTTTCTTTCCAGTTAAGTTGATGTTGGCTGTGCACTTGTTGTAAACTGCCTTTATTATGTTGAGGTGTGTCTGTTGTCCTAAACTCTCCAGAACTTTTTTCATGAAGGAGTGTTGAATTTTGTCAATGGCCTTTTCTGCATCTAATGAGAAGATCATGTGGCTTTTCTTTTATACAGTAGATTATATTTATCAGTTTATGTATGTTGAACCATCCCTGTATCTCTGGGATGAAGCCTACTTGATCATAATAGATGATCTTTCTTGATGTGTTTTTGGATTTAGTTTCCAGGAATTTTGTTGAGAAATTTTGCATCTATGTTCGTAAGGGGAATTGGTCTGTAATTATCTTTCCTTTTGGAACCTTATGTGGTTTGGGAATCAAGGTAACTGGCCTCATAAAATGAACTGGATAGTCCTCCCTCCATTTCTATTTTGTGTAATAATTTGAGGAGTATTGGCATTGACTCTTCTTTTGAAAGTCTGATAGAATTCTGCACTAAAAATATCTGGACATGAGCTCTTTTGGGGGGGTGCTTAGGGGAGTCTGAAAGACTTTTAATGACTTGTTCTATTTCACTAGGGGTTATAGGTCTGTTTAAATTGCTTATCTGAACTTGATTTAACTTTGGTAAGTGGTATGTAGCAATAAAATTATCCATTTCTTTTAGATTTTCCGATTTGGTGGAGGACAGTTTTTAAAGTATGTCCTTAAAATTCTCTGGATTGCCTCAATGTCTGTCCTTACCCTCCTCCCCATTTTCCTTTCTAAGTTTGTTAATTTCTTGCTCTGCCTTTTAGTTAATTTGCCTAGGAGTTTGTCAAACATAATGAGTTTTCCCAAAGAACCAAATCTTTCTTTCATTGACTTGTTGAATTGATTTTTTTTTGTTTGTTTCTGTTTTATTATCTGTAGAGACTTGTTTTGTCTTTGAGTGTGTGGTCAAGTTTGGAGAAAGTTCCATTAAATGCTGAGAAGGTATATTCTTTTACATTTAAGTGAAATGTTCAGTAAATATCTGTTATGTCCATTTGGTTTATAACTTCAGTTCCAGCATTTCTCTGTTTTTGTCTGATGACCTGTCTATTGTTGAGAGTTGGGTATTGAAGTCTCCCACTATCCGTGTGTGACAGTCAATTTGTGATTTAAGCTTTAGTAATGTTTCTTCATGAACTTGGGTGCTCTTGTATTTGGTGCATAGCTATTAATAGTTGTAATGCCCTCTTGAATTTGTTGTTGTTGCTGCTGTTGTTGTTGATAAATATGTGTCCTTTATTAGCTCTTCTGATTAGTTTTGGTGTAAAGTCTATTTTGTCAGATGTTAGAATGGCTACAACTTTTACCCTGAGGTGATGTCTGTCCTTAAAGTTAAGGTATGTTTCTTAGATGTAGTAGAAGGATTGATCCTTCCTTTGTATCCGTACTGTTAGACTATATGTTCTTCTTGGGGAATAGAGACCACTGATGTTGAAAGTTACCAATAAGTAACATCTTTTTAAAATTTATGTTATTTGATATTGGTGGTGGTGGTATGTATGTGTACATGTCCCTCGTTTGATTTGCTGGTCTGAGATTATTTGCTGTGTTTTCTTGGTATGTTAACCTCTTTTGGTTGAAGCTTTCCTTCTAGCATCTTCCTTAGGGCTGGATTTGTAGATAGATATTGCTTAAATTTGGTTTTATCATGAAATGTCTTATTTTCTCCATCTATGGTGACTGAAAATTTTACTGGCTGTGGTAGTCTGGGCTGGCATCTTTTGTCTCTTAGAGTCTATAACATCTGCATAGGCCCTTCTGGGTTTTAGAGTCTCCATTGTGAAGTCAGGTGTTATTCTATACATCTACCTTTATATGTTAGTTGGTCTTTTTCTCTTGAAGCTTATAATATTCCTCGTTCTGTACTTTTAGTGTTTGGATTACTTCGTGTTGAGGGGACTTTCTGTTCTGGTCCAGTGCTTCTGGTCTTCTATATGCTTCTTGGACCATGATAGGCATCTCCTTCTTAGGTTAGGGACATTTTCCTCCATAATTTTTGCTGAAAATGATTTGTGCCTTTGACCTGTGTTTCTTCTTCCTCCATTTCTATTATTCTTAGATTTGGTCTTTTCATAGGGTCCCAGATTTCCTGGATAGTTTGTGCCAGGATTTTTTTTTTTTTTTTTTTTTTAGGTTCAACATTTTCTTTAATCAAAGTTTCCAGTTTTTGTTTTTGTTTTTGTTTTTTTTATTATGTCTTCAGTGTCTGAAATTCTCTTTTCTACCCTTTGTATTCTGTTGGTGAGGACTGCCTCTGAGGTTGCTGTTCAAGTTCCTAAAATTTTCATCTTCAGATTTCCCTCAGTTTGTTTCTTCTACTTTTTGTTTGTGTTTTCATATGTTTCTTTAAAGGATTCATTTCCTCTTTAAGGACCCCAATTATATTCATAAAGACTGTTTTAAGATCTTATGCTTAGGCTATTTTGTAATTCCCAGGGTCTGCTGTGATAGGGTTGGTGGACTCTAATGAAGGCATATTGTACTGGCTGTCACTGTGTTATTACTCTGGTATCTAGGCATCTGGTTTAGGGATTATTGTAACTCTAAATTAAAAAAAAAAAAAGAGTAGTCAGGCAGTGGTGGTACATGCCTTTAATCCCAGCAATTGGGGAGACAGAGGCAGGTGGATTTCTGAGTTCGAGGCCAGCCTGGTCTACACAGTGAGTTCCAGGACAGCCAGGGCTACACAGAGAAACGTCTGTGTAGGCATCTGGGTTAGGGATTATTGTAGTGATATTTGGTCTCATCTTCGTTAAGTAGGTGTTTATCCCTGCCTTGGTTTCTGTTGCCCTTTCTGGTTCTTAAGAGAGTGTGGTGGCTGTGATCACCAGTAGAAAAATTCTCCTGGTATCCTGCTAGATGAGGCCATTGTGAGTTCCAGGTCAAATGTGTTTCTAGGGATTGAAAATGCTTAGGAATGGGAATGGACTGGGGGTGGGTGCTGTGAGAGTCCACATGAGCGAAGAAAGCAGGGTGTTCCACCTGGATCTGTCTAGTCCCTGGTAATGGGGGCAGAGAATGAGGAGCGGCCACAACAGGTAGTCAGCTATAGAACCTGAGGTAACTCTTGAGATTCAGTTTGATGGAGTGGAGGAAGAGTGAAGATATAAAGCCACCTACCTGCTTCACTGGGCTACTTGCCTCTTTGTCTGGCTTGGCAGGTAGGATCTCAGGAATGTCATTGGAGTTGGGGGCTAGGATGAAAAGATCAGTGAGGAGAAAGGTTAGAGGGGAGGATTTGTGTGATTTATTGTAGACCAAGGGCAGAGAGGGAGGTGAGGCTACAGCAAGTAGTCAGCTATAGCAGGCTATGAGACTTGGGAGATTGTGTTTGGAGGAGAGGAGAAAGAGGTAAAGATCTTCGATTAGCCTGCCTGTTTCCCTGGCTACAGTGGTCTGCCAATAATTTCTTCACTTTTATTTTTCTGTTGAGATCTCTGTTCAGAACCATAGCCTATTTTTTGAATGAGTCATTGTTTTTTACTCTTTTGTTTGTTTGGTTTTTGTTTTTTGTTTTTTGAGACAGGGTTTTCTCTGTATAGCCCTGGCCGTCCTGGATTCACTCTGTAGACCAGGCTGGCCTCGAACTCAGAAATCCACCTGCCTCTGCCTCCCAAGTGCTAGGATTAAAGGCATGCGCCATCACTGCCGGGCTACTCTTTTTTTTATTATTATTTCTATAGATCCTGCATATTGATCCTCTATCAGATATATAGCTGAAGAAATTTTCTCCTACTCTATGAGCTCCTTTTCCTCCCCATCGATTGCTTCTTTAGTCACACAGAAGCTTTTTAGTGTTCATGACATCTCACTTGCCAGTTGTTGGTCTTTAATTTTTGGGCAAATGCTGTTCTGTATGGAAAGTGCTTTCTCACATCTCCATCCTGCAGGGTACTTGGGGCACTGCCCATGTTTCCTTTCAGCAGTTGCAGTGTTTCGGGCTTCAGGTTAGGTCTTTGATCCATTTTGAGTTAGTTTGTGTGCAAAGTGATAAACACAGGTCTGATTTCATTCTTCTGCATGTAGCCATCCAGCCATCCCAGCACTGTTTGCCAAAGATGCTATCTTTTCTGCAGCGTATATTTTTGGCATCATTGTCAAGTACCAGATAGATTTAGTTATGTGTACACATGCGTGCTTCTTCTGCTTTGCTCCATTTGTCTTTGTATCAGTGCCACACTGCTTTTATTACTATAGTTCTGTAATATACTTTGAGATCTGGGATGGTCATCCCTCCAATACTGTTCTTTTTGGCTCATGATTGTTCTGCCTTTCCAGAATTTTTTATGTTTCCAAATGAATTTTAAGACAATTTTTTTCTATTTCTTTAAAGAATGAGATGGGGATTTTAATTGAGAAATCACTGAATCTGTAAGTATCTTTTAGTATTTTCACAATGTTAAGTCTACCAATCCATGAGCATGGGAATGAAAACCTTTGACAAAAGCCTTTCCTCTGCTGCATGAGCTACTCAATCTGTGGTTGGCTTCACTTAGTGTGTGCTTCACATGTGTGTGTCACAGTTGTGATTCACACTTCAGATCCTGGAGTCAAATGCTTGGCTCCTGTTCTCTGCCATACCACTTACTACTCTGGAAAGTTCAATTATACCTCAATTTCCTCATCTACATAAGGAAAGAATCATAATGTTTACTCCATAGGGATAAATAATTTGACACATATAATTAAAACAGTGCCTAGCATACAGTAGTGATCAGCAACTACTAATCAGCTAGTATTTACCTGTCCTTATGAATATAATCAAAAGTTTGATAACCTAACATCAGAGTTGGCCACATTAATTTTGAAATTTAGAACAGAGGAGGTGGTATATTTTAAAGCTTATCTGTTGTTTTAATAACATTTACTTGGTCCTTATAGGCTTCAGTGTTTTTGTGAAGAGAATTAGATTACAGATACATAAATAAAGCAAAGGTGCCTGGAATTGAGAGATACTGTATTTATTGTTTCACAAGTCAGAATGCAATTAAGTCAGATTATGCTACAAATGACAGTCAGTTATGTGTGTGAATACATGTTTGTGTGCATACATAAACATGTAAAATATATGTAAAGCTATATATATATATATATATATACACACACACACAGAGACACAGACACACACACACACACACACACACACACAGAGAATGTATGTGTGCTTGCTGTAAGAATGGTCTAATGGGAGAGCTAGTAGTGGTAGGAGAAACTGAAGCCCCTGTGGTAGGAGAGGAGAGCAATGTAAGCAGGGGGCCTCATATCTTCCCAGTGTGTGCTTGAAGTGCTGTAATTTATGTTTGCTGTTAAATACCATAGAGAGCAAGACTCCTGTCATCCGGAAGATGTACACAGGCAAATGTCCTCCGAATTTTAGAGCACTAACAGTCATCTAGTTCACTGTTGAATTTTCATTTACTTATTTATGTATTTATTCCTTTTTTTCCCCTTTAAGCCACCTTGCCTTTGACTTAATCCTCCTGGTTCTTGCTATGCTTCTGCTGAAGCCTCTACAGAGCTGATGTAGCACTTGAACTTTAAAACTATTTTGTAACAACTAACAAAATAACATTGTGCAGAAAAGAACACCAAGAAGGTATTTAATTATAGCACATGTAAATTTTGAAAAAGACAAGCAAATGTAAATTAGAATACTTCTAACAATACAACTGAATGGAAACAAATTCTCCAAAGCCAGTTGAAAGACAACAGTATATTACAAAAGGGCCTAATGCGATTTGCATGTTTCTAATTCTGTGGCATTACTGATTTAGGCCAATTTATTTAGATTAACAAAATTAAGACACTCTAAACTCTTTTTAACATCAAATGCATATATCTTACTCTGAACAGAATTAAAAGAATTTTTTTCCTTGGGATTATGCACAATCTATATTTATGTCTGCTAGAAAAGACTTGGAATAAAGATATCAAATTATAAATAATATTTTTCCCAACTTGTTTCCTTTACCTACTATTTTTTAATTTTTTTATATACAATAAAATTTCTTATTTAAGTAAACATAAAAGGGTAGGTGAACTCAGTGGTGCGAGGAGGTGGGCTCCGTGCTGGATACTACAATGAACACATATTTGCTGTCATCTCAGCATCGGCAGAAACAGATAAAGGGGCTGGAGAGATGCTTCACTGGTGAAGAGCACTTGCTCTTCTAGCAGAGGGCCCAGGTTCAGTTCCTAGGACCCACTAGGTGTCCCACATCATCTCTCTCTAACTCCAGCCCAGGGAATCGAATATTCTCTTTGGATCTCTACCAGGTGTATGTGGGGTGCACATACACACATACAGGCAAGCCTGTAAACTAAAATCAATCTCAATATCTTTTTTTAAAAAAAAACAAAAACAAGTTTATTTAAACAACAAAACCCTTTTCTTGAAGGTAAACCTATATAGGATCATTTTGTTCAAGAGTAATTTATCCCTACTTAAAGACACACTGCTCTACACGTAACAGCTATGTACAAAAAAGTTATAAAATTGTCCTTGGTTTTACAATGATAAATGAAAAACATTAAAATTCTCCAATCGAACAAGGTATGCAAGGATTTGGTGTTGTTGGGTTCTTTTGTTAAAACAATGAAAGCAAAATAACTTGCTGAAATGTAAAGATAAGAGCTGAATGAACATACCACTAACGGAGAAGGGGGTATTTTCACAGACCCAGTACTTTCCCTGAGACCATCTCCATCTGATGCTGACCAGAACAGAACATTGGCCATTTAGTTTAAAAAAGGAAAAGAAAAAGAGAGCAATATGCTTGTGCACAAACACCAATTACTTTATGTACCATAAAGAAATGGGAACAGGGAAATGAAAGAAGAGAGAAAACTATACTGTAGTAGTCAGGATGGGGCAGGACTGAATTGCGGCTTTCTAATTAAGAATGTATTCTTGGTCTACAACAAAATTCTGGAGGAAAGTAGCAGGCTCCCTTTTTAGTAGACGCCTCCTGTTTGCTGCTGAAGCACATCAATTGTTTCTTCGTCCTCCATTTCCAACTGTGCAGGTGTGTCTGTTTCGTTGATTGGTTGCCCATCAAACCGGAATCTGATCTGCCTCATTGACAAACCCTGCCGTTCACAATAGGCTTTCATTAGTTTGCCAAGCGATGTATGCCTCTTACTCTTAAACTGCACCACAGAACCATCCTGTCCCACCACCTTCAAATTAATATGATCGTTGTTCTCAGTCTCGACTCCTTCCTTGGGTTTCTCGTCAATCACAGCGAGTGCCGGAGTCTCCTCAGCTGCCGCTTCACTAAAGAAGCACCAGGTCTACACTGGAGGAGCACACAAGCAGCGCCAGGAGGAGGAGGAGTCGGCAGCAATGGTGGATGAGGTAGAGGGCAGATACACGTCCTGAATTCCTTTTAAAGTTTATAAAAAGGATAATAGGTCTTAGGTGGAACTCCCTATTCAAGGTCTCAACCAAGGACAGCTGATAACATCTATATCTCTAATGAAGCCTTCTGCCCTTCTCTAACCATGTGTTTCACATTTAACTATTATCTTACGTGGAGCAGGAAAAGGTTCTCATGGCTTATAAAAGGAAAACTCCCTTTGACCCTATAAGTCTGTGAACGCTGGCATAATTACACTTTTCAATTCTTCTTAGCTAGATTAGATGTCAAGGTTTTATTTTATTTTTATGTGTGTGAATGTACGTGTGCATGCACGTGCATGTATGCGTGTGTGCTCACATGTGTGAGTGTACAGTGCATGTAGAGGTCTAAAAACAACTTGTGGGACTCATTTGCCCTTCTTCCAATGTGAGTTCTGGGACTCAAACTTGAGTCTCAAACTTGGGTCATCAGGCTTCCACAGCAAGCTTCTATACACACCGAGACATCTCCCTACATGCCACCATTGAACTTAGGAGAGGATTTTGTAGGGTGAAGAGCTTTGGAGGAGTGGCCTTGCAGGAAGCATTCGTTAGTTAGAAGTTGCCAAGTTTGGGACCTCAGGTCAATGTAAAATCAGATACTCTCGTATTGCTTTAATGCCTGCAGACTGTCAGAAGTTCCTCAGTGGCTCCTGTTCTGTCTTGTCTTTAAAGCCCATGTCCTATTAAAACCAAAAGTGGGTGCAAAGCTCTGTCCCAGTAAATATAAGATGACATGTGTGGGTCTTGATGTTAAAATTTCAGTCTTTTCAATTCTTTAGATCTTCTGGAACTTCCTTTCAGTCACATTTTTTAACCTGCCAAATTGTATGTATGACTCCAGAAAAATCAAGAAAGGAAATTCTGGTTTTCTATCTGGTAATTACACAAAATCCCCCATCATAAAGAAGTGAAGATTCTAAGAATCTGAATGGTTCTGTGGACCATGAAGCAAGAGATGAATATGACGAAGCCCCAAGAAATAGTAATCATTATTGTGCTTAGTAAGTTTACTGTTTGAGCACATAATTTGTTGAAGAAGCCATGGGAACCCCTTCTATGGAGACTACAGCTGGGTATGGGGCTGACATTCTCTAGAATACACAGGGATTGTACCAGGATCCCAGATTAATGGCCCAGACATAGATGGGCCAGTAGAATCAACAACAAGTCCCTTGTTCATGCTTCAACCAGAGATCTTACTTGCTAAAGGCTTCAGTTTGAAGATAAGATTTCAAGGGTCCAAACAAAATTCAGAAAATTCTAGTTTCTTAATCCATCTTTATTTAATAGTCACGTTGCAGGTGAGAGGGCATCGTTGCTTCTTGAAGAAAAGATGATCATGATGAAGACATTATTAAGAAACATTAAAGCTGAATTTGAATTATGAGAGGTTCCCCCATAGGAAAGTATGAAATTTAATGTTATATCTGTAATAAAGGATCTTTACAAGATACCTCATAACACCCTTTAAAATATAATAGTTACCAATGTAATATTACTAGTATGCTTTTGTGGCACCATTATGCAGAGGAGAAATGTTTCATTCAATATCCACACAATATCTGTAAAGTCGATTCCATTACTGGTATTTTACAGAGTGGAAAATGGAAGCTTAAGCTGTTCATGCAGGGCTTTCAGATTGGTATTTGAAGAGGGCTGGGGCTCAGTTTCCGACCACCTACAGCTATGCTCCTGTTCGCTCTCCATGGTGCTAGCATTCTGTACACATTTTTCATAAATGTGGAGATAAATAAATTGAATCATACAGCTCTTATTTACCCAAGTTCTCTATATTGATCCACACTGTTTAAAATCAAGATGGATCTCAGATCTAGTTCCAATGTCTTGGAAAAAGTAGCACATTCTTAAACAGCAAGATAGAGAGTTTAAGTACCATCCACATTGTCTCTTTCCTAATGGTGGACGGCAAGATAATCCTTGTAAACTCACCTGAAAGATGCTGCTGCGTCCCATCCCTCCTCCTCATCATCACCATTATCCTCCTCATCATCATCATCACCATTATCCTCATCCTCTTCTTCCTCCTCCCCTTCCTTTTCTTCCTTCTCCCTCCTCTTCTTCCTCTTCCTCCTCCTCTTTCTCTCTTCCTCTTCCTCCTCTTAGAAAAACACTTCATTAAAATCCTTTATTATCATCTAAAATCAGATACTTATTCATTTCTGACAAAGCTTATAGAAGAAATTGGTTAGATACCCTCTTTCAATTCCTCTGAAACTGTTTCTTATTACTAAGGCTAATTTCCCACAGATCTGATGAGATCATTAAGTCATTAGAGCATCAGATACACAGCACAGCCTCTAATTTGCAAAGTTTCTCTCAATAATCTTCTGTAGGGGGTGAAACTATGAAAGAAAACAGTTACTGAACTACTAGAATTCATAAGTTTTCTTTTTTAGCAAAATGGAACTAGTCCTTATCTTTAAAAACACTGTAGAGAATGTGCAAATAAAGGCCAGAAAAAAAAAAAGAGATGGCTCGGAGGTTAACAGCACTTGCTGCTCTTCCAGAAGACTCGAGTTCTGCTCACAGCACACTTGTTAGTCAGCTAACAATGGCCTGCAAGTCCAGCTCCAGGGCATCTGATACTGTCTTCTAAACTCCACAAGTAGCCTTATGCAGATACATCACACACACACACACACACACACACACACACACACACACACACACACACAGAGAGAGAGAGAGAGAGAGAGAGAGAGAGAGAGAGAGAGAGGGAGAGGCATGTACACTCACATGCATGTGCACAAAATTAATTAATGTAATTTCTAAAAACATAATAGAAAACAATAAAATAAATATCCAAATTGTAAATATTCAAATTGTTGAACGAGGGAAAAAGAGTGGATAGAATGTTCTTTATTCCATGGAGGAAATAAAGGGAGATAAATGTCCATTGTTTCATTTCCTGTGATGAAAGTGAGTATACCCATAGATTGGGAAAGTGAACAAGAGTCCTAAAATGTAAGGCCCTCCTGTGTGTAGAGGTGGAAGAATTACGTGTGGTGATGTCCTCTCTAGTCTCCCCACAGGTGACATGAGAGTGTCTCCTTTGGCTCGCTGCACAGCTGTACTTCTCACCTTCAGGGTCAGCACCTATTATGGATTTAGGGGTGTGTCCAGACAGACTTTTCCTGTATTAGAACGACCAATTCACTTGCTTGTTAAAACAGAACTTCAAGTTTTTAGATAAAAAGCAGGTTACTCTATCTCCCACAGCTTGTTGTTTAGAAAAGCAGTTTTCTAAGCAGACATAGGCAAGTCTAGTCTGTGGAGGTTGGATTGCTGTGCCTATCAAATGAGCATCTCATTCGCTCATGTGTTCCTCACTGAGGAGCAGCTAAGCTGCTTGGAAACGTCACATACGTGGTTGATCCGAGTTTTGCAAAGCCATTCATTTACCAAAGAATAGATTTGCAAAATAATAGCAATTAAACATCTTCAGCTTTAAAAGATTTTGACATATTGTCCCCCATATTGGTTGTGCCAAGTCTTTCCCAAACAATATAAAGATTCACTACTTCTCAATTTTCCCACTGAACATGGTGTCATCCACAAGCTGGGATTCATGCAGATCTGATGGAGTGAACTAAATTATTCTCCTTTCCATTTCCCTGTTTACTGTGAGTTTAAGGATCCAATTTTGTGTGTGCTTGACTTTTCTGTGGTGACTGTAATGGTTCTGTTCAGCTTTCCATGGACTATCCCTTTTCTATTGTTGACGTTTCTGATAGAACTTATACAGATATAACACTTTTTTTTTTTTGCACTTTGACATTAAATACGGTTTTTGTTGGAGATCAATCTAGTTAAGAAAATTTAATCCTATGAAATGCTTTTATGCATTTATTAAAATCTGATGGTCTTTTTTTTCCATTAAAACTGATTGGTTGGAGTGGTATATTCTCTACAGTTTGGACATCCTTAAGATTGTGGAATAAACTCTTTTCTTCTGGAGGTACTAATAGGTTGATTATAATAATAGTTTGGAAATAATAATTGATTTATTTTTTTAATAATTCATAAGCAGGGCTGGGTTGAATCTTTGTAAGTGAGCTTTGAACTCTCTCAATTTTCTTTTATATTCGATCATATTGTTTAAGAAAATAATTCTTAAAATTAGTAACTTCACCTTGTTTTCTATTTTCTGAAACATTCTCTTCAGCTCGTTAGTAGAGGCTGGAAGGTGGCTGAGTTAAAGCGCTTGCCACACAAACACAGGGACAGGAGTTTGTTCTTTCCTGTTTATGTTGGTGTTGAACCTGAGTTGGCCGAGTGTCTGCCTCTGCTAGTGCTGATTCAGCTCCAGGAGTTGCCCTATTTTGTGCACAGGAACCTCTGCTGACCACCTGGCTTCCCAGCTGTGACTAGGACAGGTTCTCCTTCCCTCTTGTTTTAATTTGTTTGTCAAGGTAGTGTTGTAGTAATATTTCATCTTAATCAGGGGTTTCCACCCCGCCATTGTTCATTCAGTTTCCAGATGAAAGACACAAAACCTTTATGTTTGTGATAAGTCTTTAAAGCACTAGAGCTGGGCAGAGATCTACCCTCTAAGCTATTAGTATATACTTGCCCATCAATAACTCCACATTATAACTTGCCATGTTTCATCTGGGCCACTCTTAACTCCAATTGGCCAGCCCTCATGGCCATGTTTTCATGACTCATCAACATGCACACATGAACACGCATGCACACATACAAAAACATGATCTTTATGATTTCTTTATCTCTTTTCTCTTGTCCTTAAGTATGTAGAGTCTTCTCTTTGGAGATCTCTTATTTTTACCCAATAGTTACTATTATTCACATAATTTCTTCAAATACTTAAATCACATTGTAGTAAGTTTATTTGTCTCCATTGCTCACCTCTTTCCACTCTTCTGTGGTGGCTCCCATTATTCCATGCTTTCCAGATTTTGACAATAAGCTTGTTTTAAGTGAGGATTGTTTCCTTTGGAAGCTTAGATATTGTGGACATGAAAACATTTCTGTCCAAGTATACCAGAGATGTTTTATAATCCAATGCAAACTCAGCTCTCACTCCCAAGCAATTAAGAGATAGTTTGTTATGAGCCAAACTTGAAAGAAGACAGCCTGGGTGTAAGTTGCCCCAAATGCATCCTTCCCAGAGGAATCAGTTACATGCAACTTTTATAGACACAGAACAAAAGAAAGCCACAAATCAATAGATGAGCCAAGTACATTGAGGGGGGTGCCGTGGATTGAAGCAAAGCAAGGAAGTCTCTGCTATTTGATAGCAGTATTAGCTTTGGGGAGGGGCTGCTAGTGGTCCGCTCAGTTAATGCTTTCAACATTTGTACCCAATAAGTCAAAGTGATGTTAGATCACATACGGAAGTGGGTGGCTATGGCTATGAGAGAATTACAGGGCTGTTGAGATGACTCCACCAGTAAAGGCCCTTGCCTATAAGCCTGATAACAAGAGTTTGATCCCTGACTCCCATAAGATAGGAGAAAACCAACAGCCATCCATGTGCTGTTATGTGTGTATTCTCTCTCACATAAACACAAATAAACATAATTTTAAAAATTAAAAAAGTAGATATCCAAGAAAGAGTAAATTTGGATTTGTGCCCACAGCCTCCCGGCTCTCCACAATCATGCCATCTGCCCAGCCTTCTGTATTGACACAGTCTTCTTAGGAAATCTCTTAATTCCTACAAGAAGGATTTCCAGTTCCAGGCTCAGGGTCAGATCTCCACAGCACAGAGATTGAATGGATTCGGACCCCACCCCTGCTCTTGGTCCTGGGTTTTGAGCTTCTGTTTCTTTCTGGCCAAGTATTCCAGCTCATTTCCTTGGGAGAGTGTGCAAGTATTTTCTAAGAGGTCATCATGGGTCAGGCAGCATTTGTTACTATCGATTTTATGCTGGTAACATAGTTTTGGCTTCCCAGTCAGCTGTGTCTCAGCTTGACCTTCTGGCTCAGACATTAACCTCCTGGCTCACCTGAGTTTCTTATTTGTAGGGTTCCTCACTATATTTGGCACCTGGGATTCTACTTTATTGATTACCATGTGACCATACAATTTTATGGGAGGCCTTCCATATCTGCGTAGATCACTAGATGGGCCAAGTGCTATTTCTCTATTAAGAAAAAAAATACAAAGAGCTTTTAAATATGTTTAAAGATACATGTTACTTCTTTTTATTGAAAATAGACTTTTTTCTCACATAGTATATCATGATATGGTTTCCCCTCTACTCCACTCAGGTCTCCTTCCTCCATCTCCTCAGGATGGATCCACCCCATTTCTGACACATTTAAAAGATATGGTTCCAATATGAGAAGATAAAACAAAGACTAACATATCAGAATAGGACAAGACAAATAAACAGAAAGAAAAGAGCCAAAGAGAAGGCACAAGAAACAGAGAGGCACTCATTTGCACACTCAGGATCCTTTAAAAACACTGAACTGAAAGCCATAACATATACACAGAGAACCTGTATTGTAAAAAAAGAAAAAATATATAGAGAGAATAAAAATAAAAATAAGATAAAATTAAGGAACAAAAAACAAAGCAAAACAAACAGACACAAGAAAAGGCCCTGACTTGACACTGTGAGACATGGAGCCTCCAAAGATGATGTTGAGTTCATTTTCTTTCTCTTTTTTTTTCTTAAAATTTTTTATTATTTAAATGCATCTTATACATTAAACAATAATATTAAGTATTTTGAGAATCAAATAATACATAAAAATTTGTTCAACTTTTATATTCATATCCTTTCATATTCTAAAATATCATTAATGAATATTTAATATGATCCATAACTAAGGATCCTATATCTAATGTTGAATACTAAATTGTTTCAAAACATATAAAATATTCTTTGAGAATTAAGCATAGTAGGAGAGCATAAAATATTAAAAATGAATCACTAAGAAATATATTAAAAAGCCCTTATATGATACCACCTGACATAGTGAGAGATTATTTAAAATGCATTACATATCTGTGTACACTGTCTAACAATTAGTTTACTTTAAAAAGATTATCAGTGTTTCAAGGAGAGAAATTAGTTTATCAGTAAGTATATTTTAAAAATTTCAAAATACCAAAGACTTTTTGAAGTTAAACATTAAGAAAATGCTAATTTCAAGCACAGTGAGAAAAATTATCAATAATATTTCCATGTTTGTAGAACATGATTTTAATACTTTCAACTGTTAATATTCAACAGACAGAATAATTATTTTAAGATATATTTTGTTGATGTCTTCCTTTTCATTTCTGATTTTATTAATTTGGATACTGTCTCTGTGCCCTCTGGTTAGTATGGCTAAGGGTTTATCTATCCTGTTGATTTTCTCAAAGTTCCTGGTTTGTTTATTTTCTGTATAGTTCTTTTTGTGTTTCTATTTGAGTGATTTCAGCCTTGAGTTTGATTATTTCTTGCCATCTACTCCTCTTGGGTGTATTTGCTTTTTTTTGTTCTAGAGTTTTCAGGTGTGCTGTCAAGCTGCTAGTGTAAGATCTCTCCAGTTTCTTTTTGGAGGCACTTAGAGCTATGAGTTTTCCTCTTACCACTGCTTTCATTGTGTCCCATAAGTTTTGGTATGATGTGTCTTCACTTTCATTAAATTCTAAAAAGCCTTTAATTTCTTTCTTTATTTCTTCTTTGACCAAGTTATCATCATGTAGGGTGTTATTCAGCTTACATGTGTATATGGGCTTTCTGTTGCTTGTGTTGGTATTGAAGAGCAGCCTTAGTGGTGCAAGGAATTATTTCAATCTTCTTGTATCTGTTGAGGCATGTTTTGTGACTAATTATATAGTCAGTTTTGGAAAGGTACCATGAGGTGCTGAGGAGAAGATATAGATATAGATATAGATATAGATATAGATATAGATATAGAATATATATTAAGATATAGATATATAATATATATTAGATCCATTTGGTTCATAATTTCTGTTAGTCTTACTGTATCTCTGGTTTTTTCTTTTTTTCTGTTTCCATGAGCTGTCCATTGCTGTGAGTGGTGTGTTGAAGTCTCCCACTATTATTATGTGGAGTACAATGTACTTTGAGCTTTAGTAAAGTTTCTTTTATGAACGTGGGTGCCCTTGCATTTAGAGCATAGATATTCAGAATTGAGAGTTCATCTTGTTAGATTTCTCCTTTGACCAGTATGAAGTGTCCTTCCTTATCTTTTTTGATAAATTTTGGTTGAAAGTTGATTTTATTTGATATTAGAATGGCTACTCCAGCTTGTTTCTTGGGACCATTTGCTTGGAAAATTGTTTTCCAGCCTGTTACTCTGAGGAAGTGCCTATATATGTCACCGAGGTGTATTTCCTGTATGCAGCAAAATGCTGGGTCCTGTTTATGTATCCTGTCTGTTAGTCTATGTCTTTTTGTTGGGGAATTGAGTCCATTGATGTTAAGAGAAGTTGAGGAAAAGTGATTGTTGCTTCCTGTTATTTTTGTTGTTACAGGTGGAATTATGTTTGTGTGGCTATCTTATTTGGGGCTTGTTGAAAGATTACTTTCTTGCTTTTTTCTAGGGTGTAGTTTCCCTCCTTGAGTTGGAGTTTTCCAACTATTATACTTTGTAGGGATGCATTTTTGAAAAGATATTGTGTAAATTTTGTTTTGTAATAGAGTATCTTGGTTTCTCCATCTATATTAATTGAGAATTTTGCTGCGTAGAGTAGCCTGGGCTGGCAATTTTGTTCTCTTAGGGTCTGTACGACACCTGCCCAGGATCTTCTGGCTTTCATAGTCTCAGTTGAGAAGTCTGGTGTAATTCTGATAGGCCTGCCTTTATATGTTACTTGGCCTTTTTGCCTTACTGCTTTTAATATAATTTCTTTATTTAATGTATTTGGTGTTTTGATTATTATGTGATGGGAAGAATTTCTTTTCTGGTCCACTCTATT
>JADRCD010177707.1:10871-27274 GCA_019843815.1 Montemys delectorum
TCAGTGGTAGAGCCCCTGCCTAGAATCCCCCAGTGAGGGGCTGGGGTATGGCTCAGTGGTAGAGCACCTGACTAGAATCCCCCAGTGAGGGGCTGGGGTGTGGCTCAGTAGTAGAGCACCTGCCTAGAATCCCCCAGTTCCCAGGCCCCTCCTGCCTAGTGCAGGGACCTCCTTACAGACCCTCCCAGCATGGCAACAATGAGCACACACAGCTCAGGAGAAAAAGGTGAATGCTGAGCGTTGAAGAGAAGCCAGGGTGCTGATAAACCGCCCAAGTCATACAGGACAGTCTCCCCCACAATGCAGCTGCTGAGAAGCGGTAGGCCACCCCTCAAGGGCTCTCCAGGGTGGCTTTCCAGCCATGCCTGGTTCCTCGTGAGCTGGGCATGTGCCCGACGACAGTGTAGCCCCAGAAGTTGCTTTCTCTGGCCTTCTCGCAGGAGGTCATTGGAGGGCAGAGGATGTAGCTGCAGTCAGGACATGTAGCCGCCAAGAGCGGAAGGATCGCACTGGGGGCTTCCGCAGGTGGTGGCCTTGATGGATTAGAGACGCTGGGACAGGAGCCAGGCAGCTCCAGGGTCTAAACAAGGGCCTGAAGAGGACAGAAGTGACAGAGCCACCCCCTACCTATCCCTCGCACCCCCAGGGATTCCAGGTGGAGCCCGGGAGGAGCAGTGGTGGGAGGGGCCTAGTGCAGCTGTTTGCTCAGCTAAAGGTTTAATCTCCAAAACAGGAAGGCGTGTATTGACACAAGCCACGGCCACAAACGGAACTGGGCTGCAGGCTTGCCAGGTTCAGCTCCCGGGCCCCCTCCTGCCTCGTGCAGGGACCTCCTCACAGCCCCTGCCACCTAACACTCGCATGCCCAGCTCCCGGTAGCCCCCCATATCACACCTCAGGATTAAACACCTCTCCTCTTTGGAAGCTCCAGGATGGGGGTAGGAAGTGGGGTCTCGAGTCATGAGGAGCGCAGGAAAGTAGAGGCCCTCCGTCCCCCAGCCTCATTTTATAAATAAGGAAACCGCAGAGGCTCAGAGAGGGAAGTGAGCCAACCCGGGTCATACATAACAGCACGAGTGAGGGGGACGTCTCAAACATAGCTGGGTGTGGCTCTGTTCACACACACACACACACACACACACACACACACACACCTGCCCAGCAGAGGGTTGGATCCCAGAGCGTCCCCCTGTCTTCTGTCTGGTACACTTGGAGGGAAGATGGACCCGGACTGGTATGTTGGCTTGGCAGCTGGCACTGCACACACACCAGAGGAAGCGGGCGAAGAGGCAAGGCCATGGTTTCAGGTGCTGTGGGGGAGGGGAAGGCCACCTCAGGGGTTATTCTAGACAGTTACTTCATGTGGCAGAGAGGTCTGGCTGCACAGGTGTCTAATGGCCCCTCATCTGCCCCTGGCAGGTGTCTCTCGTCGGAGCTGAGGGTATTCCACGTTTAACTCATGCTTCTCTCTAGACCAGACTTCCATGTCAGATCCATGGCCAGCATGGGTCTCTCATTTCTTATTCTGAGCTGGAGTGCAGTGGGCTTTGGTGAACGAGGAAGGCTGACTCCAGGATCGCAGAGATGGGCCCTGGTCTGTCTGTCCTCTTTGGGAAGCCATTTTGATTTGAGCCCCAATTTCATTTGCTGCCTAAAACCCCCAGACTTAGCCACCCTATGTGTCTTCTGGAATCTTTCCAGAAGACTTCCACACTTCACCTCCTGCAGGAATTCTGGGTTTGTCCACTCCTCCGCCCACCCTCCCCTCTACCCCTGCACACAGTCTGGTACCTGATAGTGGCAGCCACCCAAACACAGAGGAGGGTTTCTCCAATAGGATCCTTCTCTGCACAGGGTACCCAGGAGCTTTGGGGCTAAAGTCCCGTTTCACAGTTGGGAAGAGTGAAGCTAGAAAGGAAGGACCTGCCCGAGGACAACACAGGAATTGCTGTACATCTTGGGACCATGTTTGAAAGTGTCTGTGCATAGGTCTGACTCCCCAGTCCACTCTACAGCATGATCTGTGGTGTGAGTCTAATCTCAGGGCTCACATTAGCCATTTTATGTCACCCCCCACGCCCCGAAGGTCTTCCTCCAGACTGCCCTGGCCTCAATGCTTTGTCCTCCACTGGGCCACCCCTCCCTCCTGTCTCATCCAGTACAACCCTTGCTGTTACTCTATCCCCACGACCCAGTTTCCCTCCTTGTCTGTGCCTGGGGGCAAGAGACCCTGGGGTTGGGGGGGACAGTGTCCCTCTTTGAGGCAGGTCCAATGAAGGATCAGGTGTCCCAGGTGGGGCAGGCAGACGCGTCTGCCTGCTGGGGCAGGGACCATGGCTTTCAGGTCTTCAATAGCCCAAGATTAGGTTCCCTCCCCGGGGACCCCTGTTGTGTGGCCATTGTGATGGCCTGGGAACCAAGGCCTCCCAGCCAGCCTGCTTGCCCCTGGAACCTACTTCAAACTGAGTCCCAGCATCCTCTGGGCTGTTTGGACGGCCAGGAGTGAGAGCAACACCCACAGCCAGCATGAGCACCGAGGAAAACACGGATCCCAGGTCTGTCACAGACTTTGTCTATTGCCCAGGGCCACTGCTTTTCGAGGAAGGAGTGGCCTCTTTGTGTTTTCATACGTTGTGGCTGGACATCCAGCGTGTGACCTTGGCCAGTAGGCAACCTACCCAGTAGTGTGAAGAAGCCCTCGCAGGACTCAGTCCCGCTTCCCTGATTACAAGACTCTTCAGCCTTTCTTGCTCTCCTTGTCAATGTCCCCACCCATCCACCCATGTCTGCTTAGATAGCAAGGCCATCTTTCCCACCCCAGCTGAAGACAGAGACCAGAGACCAGTTTATTGGCCTCATGGAGAGAGGGCGTTTGTGAGAAACCTAGGGCCTCGAACTCTACCACTGAGACACACCCCAGCCCCTCACTGGGGGATTCTAGGCAGGGATACTATCACTGAGCCACACCCCAGCCCCTCACTGGGGGGGTACTAGACAGGGGCTTTACCACTGAGCCACACCCCAGCCCCTCACTGGGGGATTCTAGGCAGGTCTTCCACTGCTGAGCTACATTGTTCAAGCGCTGAATTGGGATAGTTATGGGAGCACTGATGAATCATTCATGGACATGCTGGGATAGTTACAGGAACCTGGGGTCTAGTGAAGATGCACCTCTATTGGTTAGCACACATTCAGTGTGGAAGGCTAAGCCAGTGCCCATAGACTAGTGCTTGTTCTCCTCCTGTGCTTGTGCGTATGTATGTGAGCCTGTTGCACACGTTTAGCTGCGAGGCTGCACGTGAGATTTGGCTGTGTGCAGGAGTGTACCTGCCCCCTGTATGCACATACTCATGCTGTCCAAGAAGCATGAAGACAGATCCTTTCCCCAGCCTAGCTAGAGATTCTAGAATATGCCAAGAGTCCTCATTAGCCCAGATCTGTCCTGCAGTGACCCATAGCTCTCCTGGACTAATAATGAGCAAAAACCTGAGCTTCTGCTTAAGTCCACAGAGTGGCCCGGCTCATCTGTGGAAGGTTCCAGTTTGCCCACCAGGTGGGCCCCCCAGTTCATACGCCTTCTCGATACTAGAAGATAGGCTTGGAGCGGCTGTAAAAGATGTGTTCCAGTTGGGTGGCTTTACCAAGACCTGAATGATTCCCTCCCAGTTCCCGAAGTCAAGGTGACAGCTCCCTCCAATTTTTTGAGGGGTCACTATCTGTCCTGAAAAAAGCTGACACGTGGACTGATACCAAGTGTGGCCTGAGGGCTGTGGGCGCATCTTCTGGATAGGACATCTTAAGTGTAAAAGGCCCTGAAGCGGAGCAAGAGCAGCAGTGGTTCTCAACCTGTGGGTCACAATCCCTTTGTGGGGGTGGGGGGGTTGCATATCAGATATTCTGTGTATCAGATATTTATATGGTGATTCATAACAGAAGCAAATTTACAGTGACAACAAAAACAGTTTTATGGCTGAGGCTCACCAGAGCTGAGGTACCGGATTAAAGGGTCTCTGCATTACAAAGGTTGAGATCCACTGATAGAGAGCAAGGTCCTTCCCTTTTCCAAGTCCCTCACGGAGGCTTTGCCAGGTTCTCATGGGGACCTCAATGAAGGTCTCTTTGTTTTATGAAAAGGTGCTCTGTGTGTTTTGTTCGCATTTATTTATTGTGTGTATGTGTGATAGTATATACCTATAGAGGTCGGGGACAGCTGGCAGGAGTCACTTTTCTCTTTCCACCATGTGGGTCCATGTTAGTCCTGGAGATGAGAATCTGGTAGTCAGGCTTGGTGGCTAGTGTCTTCAGTCAGTGATCCCCCTCTAGGGGCAAGAACTTCAGTTACCTTTGGGGTGCTGTCAGCTATCCAGCTCTAAAAGACGGGACCTCAGCTGGGCGGTAGTGGAGCACCCCTTTGGTCTGAGCTTCGAGAGGCAGAGGCAGGTGAGCCTCTGTGATTTCGAGGCTAGCCTGATCTACAGAGGGGTTCTAGGACAGCCAGGGATACATGGAGAAACTCTGTCTCAAAACCAACAAAACAAAACAAAACAAACAAAAAACAAGAGAAAAGCAAGTATACAGGTCCTGAGAGGCCGCCTCTTCCCTCACTGCTAAGCTAGCTCTCCTGCCTCAGGAATGAGGGTGACGTCTTCAGGAGGAGACTGGTGTAGCCAGCACCTCTCATGAAGCAGGTTAGAGTACCAACTCCCAAGCACTGCCCGTTGACCCAGTCAACGTTGAGACTGCAGTCTCACCCCAGATGCCCCTGGTCACTCTGAGGAGACTAGAGGCCAGACTGATTTAAGAAACAAATATGCACATGACCTTTCCCTCTAAGACTTGCTGAGGACTCTGTGCATGCTGAGGACTCTTCTCACCTCCAGACCACAAGTCCAGGCATGAGGGTTGGGCAGGGAGCCACTTAGTCTTCAGGAGTCAGGTCAGGCTGCCTGGAAATGGCCCAGCCACTAGAAGGTACCTTCAGCCTCAGATTCATCCATGCTGGGCATAACCTGGTTCATCTCCCATCTCATCCATTACAGGCGTGTCCTCCCTGCCTTGTTTATGGTGTTGGGAACAGAGCGCAGGGCTCCGTGCACACTAGGCAAGCACGCTAGTAACTGACCCGAAGCCTCATTCAGTGTTCTTTGGCCAAGAGGTCTCAAGACCCTCGCCCAGCAGATGTGGCTGGGGTAGGCTCAAGCCTCACTTCTCCCCACCACCTGCTGACCCCATTCTTCTGTGGTGGCTTTGTCTGGGGAAGCGGTGGGAACCAGTCCTTGCTTGGCCTCCCAGCCCCCAGGCTGTCACCCCCTGGGAGGCCTGGTCAGCGAGCTCAGGTGTCTTACACAGCCGGTTCCTCTGCCTCTTGCCCAGGAGCCGGGGAAGGTCACTCCCCAGGGGCCACAGGCGGCTCTGGCCCCGCCTTCAGGGACAGTGGACAGGTGGGGTGGCCGTCTGGCGGCAGGTAAACCCAGCCAGACCTGATGCCATCTCTCAGTCCCTTGAGAGGAGAGGCCGCCCAGGTGTAGCCACAGAAATATCCCCTGAGGGCCATTCCCACGACCCCTGTGCCCAACCCACCCCCAGGGCCACCATGCCTGCCAGAATGAGTTCTCCCTGTCCTCTGTCACTCTCTTTGCCTTGCGGAGCCAGGGTTATGACCCTATTTTGTGTAGTAAAGAAAAGATCCTCATTGTTAGGGGAATGAACCCCACAGCCCTCAAGCTGTGCCTGCCTTGGGTTTGATCCTGGATCTCAGTGCTTCAGGGAAGATACCTTTTATTCATATAGTTCTTGGACTCCTACTACCACAGTTAAATCAGGCTGGGATGTGGCTCAGTTGATAAAGGGCTTGCCTGGCATGCACAGAGCACTGGGTTTCATCCCCCAGGACCTCATAAACCAGATGTGGGAGCCTAACACCTGTACTGTCTAGCATTTGGGAGGTAGAGGCAGGAGGATCAGGAGTTCAAGGGCTGCATCCATGGCCATACAGCAAACGAGAGGCCAGCACAGGCTACGTGAGATCCCCGGCTTAAAAACAAAACAAAACAAAACAAAAAACCCAATACTTAGCTTTGCTAGTTATATGCTGGACGACTTTCGGTGAGTAGGGCAATGCTTCCGCATCTTCAACTGTAAACAGGGATGTCAGGAGGACACTGTGAGACTGAGGCCCACACACCTCCGTGTGCAGGAATCAGCCACACCTGGCATATGACAATTACTGCGACCTCCACAGCCTGTGGGCAGGAGCTTGAGGCCCATTTTGTCCCACCTCAACTGTGTCCTCCTGGACTGCCTTATTCTCTTAGAGAAGAACCCCTAGTCAAGCCTGTGTTCCATGTGGGGTTCCTGGGTCCAATCCAGCCAGGGCCCCCACATGTCTGCTTTTATCTATAGCAATGATTTGAGCTGAGAAACCAAAGCTCAGAGAAAGCAGACCCTCCATACAAGCTTACACTGTCTTTGCTCCAGGGTCCATGGGCCACGGGGAGAAGCAGGAGGCATAACTGAGGGTGGGGACTTCCAGATGCAACAGGCAGAAAGCTGTGTAGGCTCCCAAGTGTGGGCCTGCTCCGACTCGCAGACCAGCTCCATTCTGTGCCCAGACGTCCCCTCACACACGGCAGATCCATGCGCCCAGAGAGGCCTCTGCCTCACGGGAAGCTGCCTGGCTCTACCACATGGGAGGGGGCCCAAGGACAAAGGCTGTCTGTCCTCTGCCACCTATGAGACGACACCCAAGAAAGCCATAGCCCTCCCTCACTGGACATTCATTCATTCACTTATTCACTGACTCGTGTTCGTTCACTAATAGTCACCCATCCATCCATCCATCCATCCGAGTCATCTATCCATCCATTCATCCATCCATCCATCCGAGTCATCTATCCGTCCATTCATGCATGCATGCATACATTTTGCAGACATGGGGGTGTGGGGGGATGGGTCTTCCTGTGTAGTCTTGACAGAATCTATTCTTCTCTCAACTCTGATGTCTCCCATTTGTCAAGGAACCTTACCTCCATAGCTGGCTGCAGACATACAGCAAGGGCAGAGTAGAGGGGATTACAGGCCCCAACACAGTGACTTCCAGGTTGAATCTTCTTTGGTTTCCCTAGAGAGTGTTAAAATCTGCTCTTGCCCACGAGCTGCTGGGAGAAGCTCCCCTGTCTGCCTTCCCATCCCCTTCCCATGTTAGAGTATGGAGAGTGAGGGGAGGAGGGGGAAGGAGCTGCTTCAAGGCCCCTGAGGAATCCTATGAAGCTGATTACTACATCTCAGTCAGTCCCTTAGGATCCGCTCAACCTGAACCCCCAGTCTTTTTTTTTTTTGCCATCTTTTCTCAAATGTGCACATGCACACATGCATATGAGAGAGAGAGAGAGAGAGAGAGAGAGAGAGAGAGAGAGAGGAGAGAGGGAATGTGTATGCATGTGTGTGTGTGTGGGTGTATGTATACATATGTGGAGGCTAGAGGACAACCTGAGATATCACCACAGGAATGCTCTTCACCTTTGAGACACACTCATTAGACAAGAGCTGACTAGTGGGCTAACCTGGTTGGCCAATGGGGCCCGGGAACTTCCGTCCTTACCGCTTCATTGCTAGGATTATAACTGGTCCATAAAAGATAATGATATTATGATTTGAATTTTTTATTTTTATGACTGTGTGGTGTGTGTGGGAAGTATGTGCAGGTGAATACAGTTGAGGCCCAAAGAGGACCTCAGATCCTCTGGACCTGAGCTGGAGCTGGAGTCACAAGATCTGTGAGTGGTAAGAACCGAACTTTGGTCCCCTGAATGAGCAGAATGTACACTTGACCACTGAGCCACGGCTCCAGCCCTGGATGAAGATATTCTAAAGAAATACTTTTGCCTTTCTCTTTGACTATCATATTACTGAAATGAAAGACCCCAAGAAAACATGATTCTCTCAGGAATTTCACACTGAGAGAAGAGAAGCCCGGAAGCCTGGGCCAGTGGGACATGGCACTTTTCTCCTAGGAAGAGCCTAGGACCTCAATAGATCATCTGACAGTCGAGGCTGGATGAGGCCACACCTTGACCAGGCCTGCTGAGCTCTGCATAACTCTGGCCCTCTAGTGAATCCTCTGTCTCACTTCAGGACTCACATGGACTTGGGCTGGAGTGAGTCACACAATCTCTTTTCCATTTTTCCAGCTACACTGAATAAACCTCCTTTTCCTGCTTTTTGCTATCACTTTGGATGTTTCAATTGGCTTGTAGAGGATGGGCAGCTGAACCTGGTTTGATGGGGTTCAGGCTGTGACCCCGAGTCCAATAACAGGAACACAAACACATGCCGTGACACTCAGCTATTCTGCACAGGCTCTGGAAATGGAATTCAGGTCTTCTTGTGCCAAGCCTTTACCAACTGAGCCACCTCACCTGTGTCCAGTGTCCCCTCAGGAAGGCACACGAGGTGTGAACTGAATCACTGAGAGGCAACAAGACAAGGCCAGGCAAAGGTCCTGGGGCCAAAGGTCAAGCTCTAACTATCTCTTGTGGAAGTTCTACCCCTTTCCATTGAGATTCATCTCTCAAAATCACCATGATAGTTCTAGTCCTGGTACTCTGTACATAGACCTCAAACTCAGAGAGCTCTGGTTGCCGCTGCCTCCCAACTTCTGGCATTAAAGGACTGGACCACCAAGCCTGACTCATCATGACATTTCAAACAGTGATGGCAGCTGTATATCCCCAGGGGCACAAAGGTCCTTACAGTGGTTTGAATATGCTTAGCTTAAGGGAAGTGCTCTTATTAGGAGGTGTGGCCTCCGTCACTGTGTAGGCTGACTTTGAGGGCCTCTAGTGCTCAAGCTCTGCCCAATGGAGAAGAGTCAGTCTCCTGGCTGCCTTCAGATCAAGATGTAGAACTCTCAGCTCCTTCTCCAGCACGGTGTCTCCCTGCACACTGCCATGTTTCTTGCCATGATGATTAATGGACTGAGCCTCAAAGTGTAAACCAGCCTCCCAAGTGCTGGGATTATAGGCATGCGCCACCACCACCTGGCCTGTGCTGTGTTTTAAATATGTTGACAATGCTGAGTTGTGGTAGTGCACACTCCTTTAATCCCAGCACTTGGGAGACAGAGGCAGGTGGATCTCTGATTTCCAGGCCAGCCTGGGCTACGGAGTGAGTTCCAGGGCACCAGGGCTACACAGAGAAACCCTGTCTCAAAAACAAACAAGCAAACAAAGCTGACCACAAGCCCCCTGGCATTAGACTCTCTGAAGTCTGATCAAGGTTGGCAAAGTCCATCTGAACCAAATTTTCATCCTCATCTCTTCATGGGTTCACTTCCCCGCCTGGATACCTACTGGGTATCCATGAAGTGGCCTCCAACACAGGGCACACAGCCCTCAGAGAAGTTAAGAAAATTTTTATTTAATTAGAAATTATAGGAGTTAGAGAAACCAGGTCCTCTCACTGAAAAAGGGTCACTGGAGACCTGAGGGGAGAGGGTGGGTTAACATGGGTCTTTTTCAATGCTTCGGGACAAAACATTTTGTGCAATTATTGAAATGTTTGTTAAGATCCATAAAATCAAGATATTCAGAGCTACAGCTCTGCAACTTTGTACACATAGGAACTAATATGAAGAAATAGCATGGGAAGGTCAAATATTTTAGAAAAGGAGAAAGGGAGAAAGAAAGGGGAAGGAGGGAAAGAGATTGAGAAAGGAGAGAAAGCAGGACAAATGAGATAAGAGAGGAGGCGGGGAGGAGAAGAGACTGCAGACTTCTGACCAAGACAACAACTCAGGCTCTCCTGGGAAGTTGAATGCCAAATTCGAAGACTTAGCCGGGTGACCAGTGCAGCAGCAGAGGCTGAACCGCAGAAAGTCTGTGCTGCCCCGGTTCCTGCCTCTATCCTCTGAGCCACCCCAGGGGCCTTCCTATAAGTTGCACTTGGGTTTAGTGAGCCCTGAAAAATCAAACAAAACACCAAAGACCCAAACAAAGCAAGCCAGATAAAACCACTCCAAACCTGCTTGGGAGGCGTGGTGCGGAGGAAGAAGGGCTTGTGGTTTTGTTTTAACTCTTTTCGTACCCAACGGGGCTTGTAAAATCAAGCTTTTTGCTTTTGGTTTTGACAGAGTCTAGCTTTGTAACCTAGGCTGGCCCCAGCCTCACAAGTGCAGGTATTGCAGGGGGGTGCACCATCTTGATCTCTCCTCTCCCTCTCCTCTCTTTCTGACAGGCTGGGAGTGAACTATTTAGCCAGAGATGACCTTGCAATGTTTGTTAAGATTCATAAACCTCCTGTCTCCACCTCCCATGTACTTCGACTCCAGGCGTGACCCACCATCCCTGACCCACTTATTATTTATTTGTTTGTTTGTTTGTTTATTTTAAAGCACAGGGTCTCAAATAGGCTAACTGACTCAGAAATCCCTATGTAGCTGAGGCAAGCTCTGAATTCCTGGAGCCCCTGCATGTGTAACATCCTAAGTTCCCTAGTAATCAGTGGGTGGAAGGACCTTTGTGCGCCCAGCAGTAGACAACCAAGAGCACATGTCCCCCCACTTTATGTCACTCTCAATCAATTACAGAGGATGCACATGGAGCCTGGACCCTCACTAGCTGCCACTCAACAGTTCTTCCTGGAGCTGACAGCTGAATGGCTGAAAGAATGGAACAGGCCAGAGGTCTATGTGAGCTCTACTTTCTAGCCACCTAGGTGAGAGCCTAGAATTGGCACATTCTCTCCTGAGAAATGTCCAGGAGTGAGCTCCCCAGCGCTGGAGGCATGTAAGCAGAAGCTAGCAATGGGGAGCAGCTGGAATCAATGAATGTTCTAGAAGCTTGAAGTCCTGTGCTTAACTGAATGGAATGCAGTAGGAGATTGCAAACACTCATATATTGTAGAGGGTGGTTCTGTTCCCCAATTAGTTTTTTTGTTTGTTTGTTTTGTTTTTTAAGATTTATTTATTTATTTTATGTACACTGTAGCTGTCTTCAGACACTCCAGAAGAGGGTGTCAGACCTCATTACGGGTGGTTGTGAGCCACCATATGGTTATGGGGATTTGAACTGAGGACCTTCGGAAGAGCAGTCGGTCCTCTTACCCGCTGAGCCATCTCACCAGCCCCCCCCCCAATTGGTTTTTCATCAATCAATAAAGATGCCAGGGGTCAGTTGCTGGGTAGAAGAAAAGAGGCAGGACTCCCAGGTCTCTGAAGGCAGGCTGAGAGATGCAGGGGAGGAAGGGAGATTTTCACTATGCTTCAGAGGGAGAAAAGGCCACCAGCCATGTGAGATCTAGGGTGGAGTGGCATCAGCCACTTCTCCAACTGGACCTGGGGTAGCAACTAAAGATGAGGGCAGATTTAGGATGCTGAGCTAAGAGTATCAGGAAGGGCACACTAGCCATAGGAGATTAGAAGTGCCCAGAAATTGAGCCAAGAAGGCAGGTTGAAAATAAATTAATGTGTGTGTGTGTGTGTGTGTGTGTGTGTGTGTGTGTGTGTGTATTCCATCCATGGTGGATCTGAGGGGAAATGGGTGGGACCGGTAGTGAGGTCTGACAGAAGCTTAAAGGGAATTAGCACTAGCTACACCCAACAGTAAATTATGGACTGCATTGTCTGAATATACATACAAAATTATCTGATTTTTTTGGAAGCATAATGGTTTAAAAAATGTTTCCCTATGGCTATTCCTTGGTATAGAAGTAACAAATTAGCATATCTTGGTGTGGTGTTAAAATGTTTGGTTTTAAAATTCCTAGTAAAGCAGCCACTTGGAGATTCATGGAAAACTATTAATGAATCTTGGCTTATGATTTAGGACAGAATTTCTAGCAATTTCTGAAATGACCCTAAGCATACTTCTACCATTTTGTATGATATATTTTTATAAAGTGACATTCTCAGCACTGACCAAAAAAAAAAAATCAACATTGATAAACTTTGAATAATAAATATTTGGTTGGGCTGGAGAGATGGCTCAGCAGTTAAGAGCACCAACTGCTCTTCCAGAGGTCCTAAGTTCAAATCCCAGCAACCACAGGGTGGCTCACAACCATCTGTAATGGGATTTGATACCCTCTTCTTGTGTGTCTGAAGACAGCTACAGTGAACTTATATACATAAAACAAATAAATAAATCTTTAAAAAAAATAAGTATTTGGTCAAGATTTTATATAAAAAACAAGTATATATGTCTCACTAGTATACAAATTTGCTTTATTGTTGTATGTGCATGTGTGCAGTGTATGGTATTATATGTATGGTCTTGTGTATGTATGGGAGTTGTGGTGCATGCACATATAAGCATATGTATGTGGAAGCCTAAGAAGGGTGATGTTTTAGTCTGGGTTTTATTGCTGTGAACAGACACCATGACCAAGGCAACTCTTATAAAGGCAAACATTTAACTGGGGCTGGCTTACAGGTTCAAGCTCAGATTCATGGTTCCAAGGGAGATAGGAAGTTAAGTTCTCCCAGTGGGGTCAGGCCACTATCGACAGGGACCTCAACCCGCTCCCTTCTGTCCATGGGACATGGATCCCATCCTACATAGCAGGGACCAACCATACCCTTGGCCTTGGACCTCCTGGCCCAGCAGAGCTGGCATTCTGGAGGGACTGTTGGCAAGTGACTCTGGAGGTAACTAAACGTGTTTTGGACATGGTGGTGCTGACCTGTAATCCCAGGTCATTATGGATTTGAGGATAGCCTGAGTTACATAATTGACACCCTGGCACAAAAACAACAAATAAACAAACAACAACAAAAACTTAGAAAAGGGGACTGGCTGGGAGTTTAGCCCAGTGAGTATAGTACTTGTCTGACCTACTCGAAGAGCAGAGGGCAGGCCAGAGAGAGCAGGATTGAGGGCTCTTCTCCACAATAGGAAAAACTGACCACCTGGCTGAGACCAATTCCCGCCAAGCCACTGTAGTTCCCAGAAAACTGGAGGGCTAGGGACACAGGGACAATGCCAGGGACAAAGAGCTGGGGCCAGGGGCCCTGGGGGTTGGACTTATGGCCTCTTCTGACCCCAGCAGAGAAACTAGGCTTGTTGGGCACAGCCAAGTCACAGAGACCAGCCTGGGGGTGGGACAAGGGCAATGAAAGGCCCAGAGAAAGGATTAGTCCAGGCCCAGAGGCCTGGCAGGTGCCATGGCAACCTGGAGCCGCAGCTGGGACAATAGGCCTGTGTTAACACCCTCCGTCTGCCTCTGTGGGGCTGGGGGGCTTGTTAACCGGCTTAGTAGGCTGAGGGTGGCCATTCACATGGAAATATGGGCTTTGGAGCTGAGGGAGTGGGAGGTGATGGGGCAGGTGCTGGGACAGAGGGAAAAGTGAGTCTTACCTTCTTGCTTGCCTGGCCCACATTCCCACACTGCTTCAGGCACAGCCATGTGTCCTGGAGGGCTACTCTGTTCATGGGCATCATGGGCAGCCTAGGCTCTATGGGACCTAGGGGTGTCTGGCTTGGCACCCACAAAACGTGGAATTAGTGAGGGTCCTGGGGCGGGCAGTGAGGTGGGCCCTGGAGGTGAAAAGACCTGTAAGTGGAGATAACGTCCCCTTTAATGAAAGGGACGTTAGCTCCATTGAATAGGGTAGGGAACAGGGTAGGGCAGTCCATGATGGTATCCCAAAGCCAGCCTTACCCTAAGGACTTTGAGGGTGTCCCTTCTCAGTTCTGTCCCTACCTCCAGGCCCTGCTGTGCCTCTGGCTCCAGCCTCTGTCTACACAGGAGGCTGGCCTTGTAGCTTAGTGCTATCCTCTCACACCTAGATGGCTACCCTCCCCTCTGCCTCCTTGAACCTGTTCTTTCTGCCCAGTCTCCATCTGGAGCCCTCCCACAGCCCAGCCCTGGGCACCCTGCCTCACAGAAACCCTTCCCAATCCCCCTGTCCCCTACCATCGTTCAGGCACTTGGTAGCATTTCTGATTTCTTTCAGCTTTCCTATTCTACCCAAGCAGGTCACTCCAAACTGCCATCTCTGGCCTAGGAGTGTCTAGAAAGAGCACTGGCACAGGACTTGCATGAAGACCAGTCCATGACCCTGGGGGACAGCAGCAGGTGGGGCCTCCGAGCCTTGTTCTGATGTTGCATGATGCTCACACCAGTGGGGGAGGGATAGAGCCCCGTGGCTCCACTACAGCGCTGGGGAAAGCCCCTTGCAAGCTGAGATGCCCTGGAATGCTTGAGCAGGCCAGAGTGACAGGGAAGGAGCCAAGCAGGTGTCTAAGCCCCTGTTGATGCAGGATTACAGCCATCTGGCTGCATCTCCGGGCAGCATACCTCCCTCCTGGCTCTGGGAGACAGGCAGGCGAGGCAGGCAGAGCTGCAGCAGTCCCAGGGTCGGTGTCAGTCTCCGCATGGGGAGAGCTGAGCATTTGAAGTGTGGAGAGCCAGGCTGGGTCAGCAGTAGCCTCTGGGTTGGAACCTCTAGGTGGATGCTTTCCTTCGTGAGTTGGGGGAGGGGAGAGGCTCCCATGGGAGAAAAAGAAGCTGTGACAGCTTGTCCAGAAGGAAGGTGTGGTCATGGCCCTCTGCCAGAAGCTGTGTCCTTGTGGCGAAACTGAGGCTCAGGGGCAACGGTAGACTCGTGTGACTTAAAAATATTTTTATTGTGCATAATGTGTGTGGTGTGTGTCTAGCATACATGCAAAGGTCAGGAGTCAGTTGTTGTCTCTGTCCACTACCTACTGAGACAGCTTTCTTTCTTTCTTTCTTTTTTTTTTTTTTTTTTTTTTTTGAGATAAGGTCTCATGTATTCCCTGTATTCCCATGGAGCCTTGAACTCTGTTCTGATCCTCCTGTCTCCACCTCCCAGTGCTGAGATTGCAGGCATGTGCGGCCAAAGATGTTTTTCTTGCAAATGTATGCTTCTGACAGAGACAAACACTGCCTCAGGACAGACACCCCAGGGGCTCTCATCCAGCTTCAGGCTCCTCAGCCCTGGAATCCTATCCTTCCTTGGGCACACATGGGCGCACACACACAGAGCTGTGTGTCAGTTTGGAACCTGTTGGGGGACTAAAGACTTAGAACTATAATGGGAGTGCCTTTTAGTTTTTTGGGGGGTGATGTCACCTGCCTTACATCTCAGGCTTCGTATCTCCGTTGTCACCTCTTTTACCAGCAGCCACCAGAGTGTCAATCAGACTAGGTCACTGCTAGGAGTCAGGGAACGTAGAAGACCTCAAGTTCCTGAGCCCCACCACACTTGAGAGCGTGCGAGCACACACACACACACACACACACACACACACCACACACACACACACACACCACACACACCACACACACACACACACACACACCACACACACACACACCACACACACCACACACACACCACACACACATACACACCACACACACCACACACACCACACACACACCACACACACACACACACACACACACACACACACACGCACATTAGTGTTGGGTTTCCTCCCAGCAGATTGAGGCCCCAGCTGCACACAGCTGGCAGAAGGGAGGGGGCCTGCTGGAAACATGAGCAGGCTCTGCCTCCAACCCCAGCTCCCAAGGATGCGCTTAGGGCACCATCAGAGACTCTGGCTGGGCTAGCCACCTCCCCTTCTGTCCTCTGCTCCCCTCCCCTGCCTGCCATCTGCCCTTGTCTCTCCTGTGGAGGGGGAGGGGCTACCCACATTCCTCAGCATGGCCTCTCCTCACATCTGGTGCTTCCCTAGCCCCCTGCCTTCCCTACCTTGTCCAGGATCACACTGGTCCAAAAAGAAGCGCAGCCTCTCCTAGTCCTTCGAGAAACTCCCTAAACCTGTTGCGCACCTCCCCCCACCCCCCGCCCCAACTTTGGAACATTTAAGGACAGAGTGGAGAAGGCTGACTGGATACTCATCACACGTCTGACTCAAGTCTGTTCCTCACTGGTCAGATGAGCCCTGGACCCATCCTGACCCAGGGAGGCCTTCCACGGATGGGTGAAAGGATGCCTCTTGTCCCTGATGGCCCTAGGTGGGAGCACAGTAGAATGAGGGATACCTAGGGTCCCCAGAGGAAACAGAGGCACTCCAGGCTGCAGCCAGCTGCCTGGCTTAGCCTCCCTGATCCCCAAAGCCACTCTGAACATCAGAGAGGAGAGGGCACTGGACACTGGGCAGTAGCAGCAGGGCTTAGAAGAGTGCAGCAGCTCAGAGGATGTGTCTGCTTACTGCACTGACCCTTATTGGCTGTCTCTCTCTCTGTCTCTCATATTGCAGAATCTCAAGGAGAGTGTATACGTGCCTTTAATATCAGCACTGAGGAGGATCTCCGAGTGCGAGGCCAGCCTGGTCTACAGAACAAGTTCCAGGACAGCCTGGGCTACCCCTGTCTTACACACACACACACACACACACACACACACACACACACAC
>JADRCD010177712.1:0-27526 GCA_019843815.1 Montemys delectorum
GCGCGGGCGGCCGGCGGGCAGCAGGCGGGCCTGCGCCGGCTCTAGGCGGCCGACCTGTGGACTTGGTCCCTGCTCGCTGCGGCCCGCCTCCCTCCGTGAGTACCGTCCCTGCCCTTCTTCCGGAGGAGAGCCTCTAGCCCGGGGCCTGGGTGAGGGGCCAGGGGTTCGTTTAAGGAGCGGAGTTTCCCAGAGGAGGCCCGCACTGGCCCGCCCTCGCCGTGGACGCCCCTCACATGGCCACAGGTGTGGCCGGCTGAGAGAGGTGCGCTCGGGCCGGTTCCCCAGCCCCTTACACTGGGGTAATAAGGGGCAGCTGGTGCCATCCATTGACAAGTGACAGGCACTTTCCAGCAGCCCGACTTCCCGGATCGGCAGCCCAACCAGTCCTACCTCTACTCTACTCGGGGAAACTTCACCACCACCGCCGCCAGGTCGATTCTCGTGGGTGGCAGCGACTATTTTGGATTCCCTTTGTATTAAAGATAATTAAAGGTTGTACCCTGAGTTGGGCCCCCTTCCACTTCTGCTTTCCTTTGCTATGGATACTCTAACTACTTCAGGTGGTTCTCTTTCCAATTTAGTTCTGGTTCATACCGTAGTTTTGCGATGATTCTCTTTACAAAACTATCTAGATTTTTTTTCGCCCTCAAAGTTCCAGTTTCATAAGCAGCTAAGGTTTGAGGATATTTATTGTTCTGTTTGACAGGATTGTGCTTAATTTTATCTTCCAGGTGCAAAAATATTGTACACCAAGAAGCCATGGAGAAGAGAAGTGTGGATGAAACAGAAAATGGAGATGCTGTCCTTGATCTGAAGAAACTGCCCACCTCCAAATCCCCCCATCGGTATACGAAAGTAAGCTTTGTTTCAAATGAAGTAATAATAATATGTAGCTGTTTCATTGCATATTTAAAGTGGTAGTTTTGCTCTGACTCATTGGGGACTAAATAAATCTTGTAAAGCATCCGTGTTTGGTCGTTTTTAAGTGTGACTACAGGTTTTAAACTGTAGGTTTTAGGTGAAAGGCTATGGTCTCAGACCCTATATGATGTATGAAGTTTGTAGATAAGTGTTTGTACCCAGATGTTCTTTAGCAGTTGGGTGATTGGGTGGCAGGGATCAGGTGAGGAATCCAGCTCTGGGATGTCTCACAGAATCAGTGTCTTTTGTATGGATGTTTTCTTAGAACTCCAATTCCTTAGGAGTCTGGCTGGAGTAATTGGATTTTTGATCTTTTTTTTTTTTTTCGTTTTATAAATTGGATATAAGCTCACAAAAGCAAGAATTCAGTCATACTTCATTGCTGAAGATTACATAGTGGTTACTGTCTTATTATAGTTTTGGAGATATGTTTTTGTGTGGTACTCTCTTGCTTCAGCCTCTGGGTGTGAATTTAGAGGTGTGCATAACAGCTTTTAAACTGGTTGTCTTACTGTCTCTGACTAGAAACCGCAGCAAGATTGTCTAGGTAGTAAAGATCCTGCATCTGTGTCATACTGGCTGCTGACTGTTTCTCAACACATTAACAAGTTGCAGTGAACTGTAAATTAGTTCTAGCTTTCTAAAATGTCTTGGGCTAGAGTATATAAAATGCTCCTAAAGGGGAAAGTCTTGAAACTGCTGGTGACAGGGATTATGCTTTAGTTGAGCCCATGTCTATATTTCCTCGGTAGGAACACTATAATGAACTTCAGCATGGCCTATTGTCCCTGGCCTCCTAGGACACTTACTAAAGCTAGGACTTGTTTTTGTACTGCTTAGTTGGTGTAAAGTATCAGATGGTGTCAGGTAGCCATTTTCAGAATTAAAGAGAGAATGAATGGTTAAATAAATGCATAAATAAGTATGCCTTGGTGGGAATTTTTAAATATAACATGACTTATTGATTCAGTGCTTTCCTATCATGGTGTGTTCTGTTGTGATAGGATGTTAGTTGTCAGGGTCTTTCTGCATAACCATAGCTGTTCTGGAATTCACTAATGTCAATCAGGCTGGCTTTAACCCCACAGAAATCCATCTGCCTCTGCCTGCTTATTGCTAAGACGAACATTTGTCAGAAAGCTTTTGAACTATGTATTCAGGCTTTCCCTTCCAAATGTAGATGCTCTCATGCTTGAAAAGGACTCCACAACTTAAACTCATTGCCTAAAACGTTGACAGGTGAATTCCGAATATATCAGTTGAAGGGAATGGCTTTGAACTACTTGCAAGCTTACTTGATTTCAGATTTCCTAGCTCTTGTTTGGCTTTTTTCAAGGACTCTCATGTAGCCCAAACTGACCTTAAACCTGAGGTAAAGCTTGCCTTGAACTCTTAATCTTCCTGTATTCTAACCTACAGGGTGCTTTACAAGTGTAAAACTTTACAAATGTAAAGCACTTGGGCTAGGCAGTGGAGGCACACAAGTTCCTTTAATCCCAGCACTTGGGCGGCAGAGGCAGGCAGATTTCTGAGTTCGAGGCCAGCCTGGTCTACAGCGTGAGTTCCAGGACAGCCAGGGCTACACAGAGAAACCCTGTCTCGAAAAACCAAAAAAAAAAAAAAAAAAAGTACTTGGTATTTGTACAGTGGTACAAGTGCCACTAGCTCTAAGCACTTTTTGAATTAAAATTCTGATAGATGTTCTAATATCCTGTCTCAAAAGGGAAATGACAAGAAAGATTAATATTGTTCATTTTTTTTCCTATGTAGCACACACTGAATTCAAACTCATGATCTTCTGCCTTAGCCTTGTGAATGCTGGGCTTTTAAGTGTGAGCCACTCACTACACACATCAGTATTATTCATTTTGACAGTAAAACCACAGAGTTCTGTTATACTTAAGTGTGCTTTAAAGATCTGGTTAAGAAAAGCCTTTTTAGGTCGGGTGGTAGTGGCACACACCTTTAATCCCAGCACTTTGGAGACAGGGGCAGGTGGGTTTCTGAGGCCAGCCTGTTCTCCAGAGTGAGTTCCAGGACAGCCAGGGCTACACAGAGAAACCCTGTCTCAAAAGTAAAAAAAGAAAGAAAGAAAAGAAAAGCATTTTTAGCTAAGGTAGTAGTACGTACCAGTAATTCTAGCATCTGAGAAGATGAAATAGGAGGATTACCATGACTTCACAGTCAGCTTAGCCTACTAGCAACAGCCCTGTCTTGAATAAGAAGAAAGAAGCCAGGTACAGTAGCACACGATTTTAATCCCACCATTTGGATGGCAGAGGCAGGCAAGCAGATCCCTGAGTTCTCGCTCAGCCAACCTGATCTACAAGGAGAGTTCTGGGACAGCCAGGGCTACACAGAGTAACCCTGCCTCAAAAACAAAACAAAACAAACACACTGATGGTGGTGGTACATGCCTTTAATCCCAGCACTCAAAAAACCAAAAGGAAAAAAGGGGGGAAATTTATTTATTTATTTGTTTATTTTTATTTTTATTTTTTTTTTTGGTTTTTTGAGACAGAGTTTCTTTGTGTAGCCCTGGCTGTCCTGGAACTCACTCTGTAGACCAGGCTGGCCTCGAACTTAGAAATACACCTGCCTCTACCTCCCAAGTGCCATGCGCCACCGCCCGATGGAAAAAAAAATTTAAACTTAATTATTGAGTTTAGGGGGTTTTTTATTAGATATTTTCCTTATTTACATGTCATATGATATCTCCTTTCCTGGTTTCCCCTCCAAAAAATAGAAAAAATAAAATAATAAAGAACCCTGTTCCCTCTCCCGTCCCCCTGCTCAACAACCCACCCTCTCCCATTTCCTGGCCTGGCATTCCCCTACACTGAGGCATAGAACCTTCACAGGACCAAGGGCCTCTCCTGCCATTGATGATCGAGTTTAGATTTTTTTACATGGAAATAGGATTGCTTCTCCTTGAAGTAGATTTATCTAGTAGTAATATTAGGGTAGTGTTTGGACAATGTTAATGTAGAATTCTCAACAATCTAGTTATTTCTTTGAAAGCATCCTGTCTCTCTTTGAAGAAAACTTGAAATGATTCTGTGTTGTCAGCACTGAGTATTAGTTCTACAACTACAGTAACGTTTGAGGCATTCTATTCCTTTTTAGATGTGGAGATCAAATTACTGAAATAAATACAACATTTAGTAATTTATCTTCTACTTCAGGTTTATATTTATGGGCCAGAAAGTCTAGGAGTAGTAGGGGGAACTTCTGTCATCAGTGTTGTTTGTTTGTTGGGGTATTTTTGTTTGTGGGGTTTTTTTTTTGTGGTGGTGTAGACTAGTCTGGTCTGGAACTCACAGAGGTTCTCCTGCCTCTGCCTCCTGAGTCCTGGGATTAAAGGGGTGTGTGCCCCCAGCTATCAGTGATTTTTTTTTTTTCTAGAAGTGTGTTCTGCAGAAGTCTTTATAAGAGGTTGAGTTAGAAGATCAGAACAATACATTAGTCAGGTGAGAGGGTACCCTACCGTTGACTCTTAGTTTAGGGATGATAATGTGAAAAGTATAACTTTGTTTTGTTTCTCTTGGTGGTTTAAAATGTAGTTGTTTGATGGGGTGCTTCCTAGGGCAAACACTGTTTTTTCTTTAGTATTACTTCTTACCACTTCTTATATATTAATGTGTCCAGGAATTACATTCTAGAGGTCTACAGGTATCAAAAAAGTATGAGTTCTAAAAGATACCTGATGGGTGGACCTGAAGGTTGTTTTTTGTTTGTTTGTTTGGTTGGTTGGTTGGTTGGTTGGTTTGGTTTGGTTTGTGCCTGTGATAATGGTAGTAAGGCCTCGGTCCTGTGGAAGACTGGCAAATGGTATTGTCAGATAACTGAGATAGATAGCTGTACCCTGTGGTACAAGGTGGCCTCTGCTTTGCTTCCAAGTATGTCTTTGGAACTCAAGTTAAAGTCACATGATGTCTTCATGCCAGCTCTTAAGCCTCTGTGACAGGATAGTATAAGTTAAATGGGTTGATCATGTGCTCCTGTCATCCTGAGGGTCTTAAGTCATTAATAGTTAATCTCTAATCTGTTTTGCTAAGCTGTGATCCCAAGAACAAAAGCTATGTTTTGTAGCTGAGCACAGAAGCAGATGATTTTAATCAGAGCTTTCACAGACAGAGTGGACAGGTGTCTGTGAGTTTGAGGACAGCCATAATGAGACCCTGTCTTGGCAGGGGTTGGAGGGTGGGGGTGAGGGGTGAAACAGTAAGATTTAATACATTTTACAATACAAAAATCCATCTCTGACAATTTTATATGCACTGTCCATAAACTGAGTTGAGTGCCACGTGACAGTTTAGTGATGTATTTAGCATAAAAGCAAGAATGTCTGTTTTAAGGAAGGCATAGTTAGGATGTGAAAAATCATTATCCCTTAATATATCAGCTGCCCAGTATGTAGGTAACTGGAAGTTCTTAGCTGGCTGGCAAGACCATAGGTGCTGGGTTCTGACATTTCCTACCTTTCTAGCTTACCTTGAAAAGTTAGGACTCAGATTCTTTGACCCCCATGAGTGTTCTCCTACTTGCCCATCGTGATAGGAACTTTAGCTAGATAAGAAGCCAGTCATTGCACACAGAAATTTTTAGGAGGGACCTTTAATTCAAGAAAGGTTGCTATAATAGGATGCTAGGCTTACGGGCAACCTACCCAAAGATTTGGGAGTTTGCTGAGGGTTCCCAGTGGTCCAGCTAAACAGGAGCAAGTCTAGTAATAAGTGGCACAGCTTCAGAAAGGGATGATACAGCTTGTCCTTGCAGGCTTTGGATAAGAGAAAGGAGGAGAGAGGCTAAGAATTGTGAGCCACTCATGGACTGGATTACTACTTTACCATTAACCTGTATGATCTTAAACCTAGCTAGCGCTCACTCTTGCTTGCGCCTTCTGCCCCCCCCACCTCCCCCACTCAGACAGAGTTCCTCTGTGTGGCCCTGGCTGTCCTAGAACTTGTTCCATAAACCAGGCTAACCTCAAATCTCTGCCATTCCATGCTGGGATAGAAGGCATGTATCCTGGTCACTTCTCTTAGTCTTAATCCGCTTCCTCTAATGTAAAGATACTACTGTTGATCTTCTAGGAGCTTTTATGGTAAATAAATGGGAAAGTACAGGTCCAGCGTCTGGTACATATTTCTGCTACAAACTTTATGATGTATTAAATAGGTCTTCTCAAAGATGAGTCTCATTTTAATACCAGCTTTAGAATCAAGGCAACTGCTTTCTAAACAGCAGTAAGTAACAGCCTTCTTTTGCTGTTTTTGTCTGGCTGTATTTGTATGGCCTAATGCTTCTAGGTGTGCCCTCTTCCCCTAAGCTGTACTGTCCATCTCTAGTCTAACTCGGAAGCAGATGCCCTAAAAATAACTTTAATGTTTGAGGTTTCCTTGAACCTGCTTACTGTTCTGTAGTTCTACATTGTTTTAACAGTTATATTGACTATTTAAAAGGCAAGGTTTATTTTTATTGCATTGGCCAGGTGCATGGTGGGGCGGGGGGAATTTAAATAAAAGAAAACCGGGGTGATGGTGTTGTTGTTTTCTTAGCAGCATTTTCACAGTTTCCTATGTATTCTCCACTAGAAAAGTGTCTGTTCAATCAGCTACTGTTAGGTTAGAGTGGGTATGGCTCAGTGTGGTGCTAATCATTTACAAAATTATTCCTGACATCCCCTTTAGTAGCTACCTAGATTCACCAGTGACATTGGCCTGATTGCCTGCCACAGATGTTTTTTACCCCATTGTTGCCTTTGAGTGTGTGTTGGATGTGTATGTTGAACCTGTGTGAGTGTGTAGGTAGTGACAACCATTTATGTATATGCTGCCTGCTTTACTGTCCTACACACAGCCCCTCACTGAATCAGAAGCTCATGTTTTGGCAAGCCTGGCCGGCCAGCGAGCTCATAGAATTGAGCTCCATCCCCGTTCTGGGTATAGCCATATTCTGATTTTTAGATGGATCCGGGGAACTCAAACTCAATTCCTTGGGTTTATAGAACAAGGACTCCTGTCTACTGAACTGTCTCCCTAGCCCCTTTTATTACCTATTTTTAAAGCTGTGTTATCTTTGAGATCAGTTCCAGTGAAGTATACGATCACTACCATAAGAAGCTTGATGGGCCCAGCCCAATATTGATGGCCACATGGAAGGTAGGGACTAGAGGAGGAGGTCAGAGATGTGCCTCCACCTAATGGCTATTGTTAGGACAAGGCATTCTTTAGGAAGAGCATAGGTCACTTCTAGACTGCTTTGAACTTAATGTACTAAAGTCTTGATTTTTAAAAGGGCAGACTAGGAAACCTTGTCTTGAAAGAAAAAAGAAGTAAAATTTAGGTATATCGAACTTGTTACTGTTAAGAATCAAAATCAGTGCCAGTGTGTGGTGGCACATGCCTCTTTTTTTTAATATCTTACTATATTATATATTATTTTATATGAGTACACTGTAGCTGTCTTCATACACCGCAGAAGAGGGCATTGGATCCCATTACAGATGGTTGTGAGCCACCACGAGGTTACTGGGATTTGAACTCAGGACTTCTGGAAGAGCAGTCAGTCCTCTTTTTTTTTTTTTTTTTTTTTTCCGAGACAGAGTTTCTCTGTGTAGCCCTGGCTGTTCTAGAACTCACTCTGTAGACCAGGCTGGCCTCGAACTCAGAAATCCACCTGCTTCTGCCTCTGAAGCACTGAGATTAAAGGTGTGCGCCACCACCGCCGGGCTGCAGTCAGTGCTCTTAACTGCTGAGCCACCTCTCCAGTCCCACACATGCCTTTAATCCCATTCCTCCAGAGTCAGAGCCTGGTAGATCTCTGAGTTTGAGGCCAGCCTGGTCTACATAATGAGTTGCAGATCACACAGTACTATATAATAGAGACCCTGACTCAAACAACAGGAAGAATCAAATTCATTTTACAAGAAGAGTCATCTTTTGTCCTCTTGTGCATTGTCACATGTGCGATTTTCCGATGACGTCAGGGTGCTAATGCTGGTTCCCTGTGGGGTTCTTAGAGAGGTATTTGGATGAGGAGCTTAGCCATTGTTACTTTGGATTTCTATCCAGACTTATTCATGGTGTCCTTTTACACTGATTACTAGAGTGTGTGTCAGTATCTCACAGATTGATTGTTTTGGGAAGCTTGACAAGATTTTTAATGGAGCCTGACCCAGCTTCCTTGGGTGTGTGTGTGTGGTTTGGGCAGTTAATTAGTAGCTTGTTTCTGCCTGGTCAAGTTTTAGCAACCTGTGCCTATAGTGAGAAGGCAAGGACTAAATCTCTCATATGTATGGGATGATTTCAGAGGTTTGGTCCACAGTCTGTAAAGTCAACAGAAGAGTATTCTTACATTCTGATGAAATGCTCAGAAGGAGCAAGCATTCCCAGCTACAATGGGTATCTTGAGCCAAAATCAAAAGTTTTCTTTGAAAATACCCATAAAGGGGTTCTTTTCATGGAATAATTGATGTTAAAGCTTGATAAAGTTGCGAGTTTTGTAGTTTTAATCCCAACATCCAGGAGGCAAAGGAAATAGATCTCTTGAGTTCAAGACCAGCCAGACCTACAATACAAAGAAAAGCTCTGCCTTAGAGAAAGGAAGGAAGAATAAACTGTGCTGACGTAGCTAATAGTCTTATATGCCTTGGGACATTGCTTGAATGCAGTACATTTCCGCTTTCTAAACCCAGCAAGAAGGCTTCTGCCTACCTAAATATCCAGGTAAATTTTGGGCTACATTTTGAACAACATACTCAGTTTAAAGCATTAACTTCTCTTTCTTTTGTTTTTGGACTTTTGTTTTTGTGAAACAGTCTCTCTATGTAGACCAAACTGACTTGAACTCACAGCAGACACAGTGTTAGGATCAAAACTGTGTAACCGTGCCCAGCTACATCCCTTTGTTTTTCTTTCATGGTATCAAGGATGAAAGCCCAAGGCCTCACTCATGCAGGAGTTCTGTTACACCCTCAAGACCAAGAACACTAATTATTCAGTTTTGTTTGTTTCCATACAGGGTTTCTCTGTATAGCCCCCTGTCCTAGAAGTCCCTCTGTAGACCAGGCTGCCCTCTGTCTCCTGAGTGCTGTAATTAAACATGGGCACCACCATTGCCCTACTTTTGTTTATTTTTTTCTGACACGGTCTCATAGTGTAACCCTGACTTGTGTGGAACTAGGTGTATAGAACAGGCTGGTCTCACACACTCAGATATCCTCCTGCCGCTGACTCTTTTTTTTTTAAGATTTATTTATTATTACAATTAAGTACACTGTAGCTGTCTTCAGACGAACTAGAAGTGGGCATCAGATCTCATTACAGGTGGCTGTGAGCAACCATATGGTTGCTGGGATTCAAACTCAGGACCTTCACAAGAGCAGTCAGTGCTCTTAACTGCTGAGCCATCTCTCCAGCCCCACCTCTGACTCTTAGTGTTAGGATTAAAGTTGTGTACCACCAGGCTAACTCTCAACACCCTCCCCACCCTCCCTTTCTCTCCCCCTCTCTCTCTGCATATATATATACACACACACACACACACACACACACACGCATGCATTCTTTTTTTTAAAAGATTTATTTATTATATATAAGTACGCTATAGCTGTCTTCAGATACTTCGGAAGAGGAAGTCAGATCTCATTACATATGAGCCACCATGTGGTTGCTGGGATTTGAACTCAGGACCTTTGGAAGAGCAGTCAGTGCTCTTAACTGCTGAGCCATCTCTCCAGCTTCCTTTTTTTGTTTTTTGTTTGTTTGTTTGTTTTTGTTTTTCGAGGCAGGATTTCTCTGTGTAGCCCTGGCTGTCTTGGAACTCACCTTGTAGACCAGGCTGGCTGTGAACTCAGAAATCCACCTGCCTTTGCCTCCCAAGTGCTGGGACTAAAGGCATGTGCCACCACCACCTGGCTTCTTTTTTTTTTTTCTTGAGCATGTAGATTCTGGAGTTCCTGCTTAGAAGGCAAATACTTTACCAACTGAGCTATTTTGCCAGCCCCAAACTGGTTGTTTTAAATAAACTTTAAAATTTGCTAAAAAAAAAAAAAAAAAAAAAAAGCCGGGCGGTGGTGGCGCACGCCTTTAATCCCAGCACTTGGGAGGCAGAGGCAGGTGGATTTCTGAGTTCGAGGCCAGCTTGGTCTACAGAGTGAGATCCAGGACAGCCAGAGCTATACAGAGAAACCCTGTCTTGAAAATACACCCCCCCAAAAAAAATTGCTATAATTCACTTTTTTTTTTTAAAGTGTGAAATCTATTTAGCTGTTTCTAGTAAAATCACAGTTGTACAACTGTCATCACTGCACTTCCAGGTCTCTTTCATCCCCAAACTAACTCTACTGGTTACAGTTACTGTCCTCTACCCTCACTTTGTAGAAACTATTGATGTACGTTGTATCAGCGTAGATGTTCCTGTCAGAACACTGTACACATGCGGAATTGTAGACTTTGTCTTCCTTCAGTCAGTGTAATGTTCTGCAGTTCTGCAGGCTCATCTGAACTTTTGTTTTTTCTGTTAACAAATTTTCTGTTGTATTCCATTCTGTGTATGATAGTTTTTCCTTTTGACTGCTAAGTGATATTTCACTGGGTAGCTATACCATATTTCGTATACTCATTAATAGACACGTGGGTTGTTTTTACTCTTTGGCTATTGTGAGCTGCCACTTTAAGCATCTGTGTGTACATTTTGGGATAGACTGTTTTTACTTATTTTTTTTGTATCTACTGAGGAGTGGGATTATTTGATGCTTAACTTTTTTGAGGAATTGAAAATGTATTCCACAGCAGCCATACCATTTTTATGTTTTCTATCTAGTTTTTCCACAAGCTGGCTAAGCAAAAACAGTGAACTACAGCCCCTCCCCCTGCCCTTTGATTAAAATTTTAGTTAATTTTTGTATACATAGAGGCTTCCCATATGCCCTTCAGTTCATTTACTCTATTGGCTTTTTGATATTTTAGTATATAGTACATTTGTTATAACTAAGGAGCCAATGACAGTATGTTGTTACTAGCTGAAGTCTTTATTTCACTTTTTTTTATTGAGACAAGGTTTCTCTGTTAGACCAGGCTGGCCTTGAACTCAGAAGTCTGCCTGCCTCTGCCTCCCAAGTGCTGGGATTAAAGGCATGCCGCACCACTGCCAGGCTTTGTTGTTGGTTGTTTTTGTTGTTGTTGTTGTTGTTTTTAAGGATTTATTTATTTATTATATGTAAGTACACTGTAGCTGTCTTCAGACACTCCAGAAGAGGGCATCAGATCTCATTATGGATAGTTGTGAGCCATCATGTGGTTGCTAGGATTTGAACTCACGACCTTCAGAAGAACAGTCAGTGCCTTTAACCACTGAGCCATCTTACCAGCCCCTGTTGTTGTTTTTTGAGATAAGGTTTCTCTCTGTGGTACTAATTGTCCTGGAATTCACTCTGTAGACCAGGCTAGCCATGAACTCAAAGAAATCCACCTGCTTCTGCTTGAGCACTTTTCCCCCTCCCCCGCCTTCACCCTCCTCCCCACTCCCACCTCATTCCAACACTTTTGTTTCTTTTGGTAAAGATTTATATATTTGTTTTATGTATATGAGTACACTGTCGCTGTCTTCAGACACACCAGAAGAGGGCATCGGAACCCATTACAAATGGTTGTGAGCCACCATGAGGTTGCTGGGAATTGAACTCAGGTCCTCTGTAAGAACAGTTAGTGTTCTTAACTACTGAGCCATTTCTTGAGCTCCCAACACAAAAATTTTTAAAACTAATACAGCACTTGAGGATTGTTTCAAGGATACTATATTACATTTAGTTGTAACTATTTCTTTGGGTTCTTGTTTCTCTCTTTTTAAAAATTATGCATGCTTGCATATATATGTATGGAAGCTGAAGAAGATTACATGGGAGTCAGTTTTATTATGTAGGTTTCAGGGATTGAAATTAGCCTTTAGGGCCAGGCAGTGGTGGCGCACACCTTTAATCCCAGCACTTGGGAGGCAGAGGCAGGCAGATGGATCTCTGAGTTCAAGGCCAGCCTGGTCTACAGAGTAAGTTCCAGGACAGCCAGGGCTACTCAGAGAAACCCTGTCTCGAAAAACCAAAAAAAAAAAAAAAAAAAAAAAAGAAAGAAAGAAAAGAAAAGAAAAGAAATTAGCCTTTACCTGATGGAGCCATTCACCAGTCTCTTGATTTTACTTTTTTTTTTTTTTTTGGTAAAACTTTTTGGATTTTGTTTTTAAAATTTTTTAAAATGTACATTTGGTGCTTGGCTTAGATATATGTCTGTGTGAAGAAGTTGGAGCTACTGGAACTTTGAGTTACAACTGTGAGCTGCTGTGTGGGTACAGGGAATTGAACTGGGCTCTTATGTGTTTGTGGATTATTTTTATTAAGTTCTTTATTTCCTGGGGAAAAGCATTACAAACAAAATTCTCCCTTATTGATTTGTTTGTTTGTTTTGGGTTTGTTTATTGACAATATGAGGTCTATTGTCTTTGGTTTAGTAGTAAAGTCAGGTTCTTAGTTCAGCATTTGGGGAGGAGGATTGTCACAGTATTTGAATTCTAGTAGCAGAAATTTGCACTTTTGTATTTTCTAAATTTCTTTCCAATTCTTTTCTTTTCTTTTCTTTTTTTTTTTTTTTTTTTTTTTTTGAGACAGGGCTTCTCTGTATAGCCCTTGCTGTCCTGGAACTCACTCTGTAGACCAGACTGGCCTCGAACCCAGAAATCCGCCTGCCTCTGCCTCCCAAGTGCTAGGATTAAAGGCGTGTGCCACCACCGCCCGGCGATTTCTTTCCATTTCTACTGGAAATTTGGGGTTTCAATTGGGGGGCGGGTTGTACTAGGGGTTGAACGCAGGTGTGTGAATGCTTTCGGCAAGTGCTCTGCTACCCTGTATTCTAAGCCCTCTGCTCAAAAAGCCAGAAAGCTGTAGCCTGTAGATCTCAAAGAGTTTCTGCTGGGTGGACAGTGATGGTGCAGGCTTTTAGTCCTAGTCCTCAGGAAGCAGAGGCAGGTGGATCTCTGTGCGTTCAAAACCAGTATGGTCTACAGAGTAACAAGACCGCAAGGGTTACGCAGAGAAACCATTTATGTGGGGTAGAGGGATGGGGGTGTGGACAACAGTAATTCAGACTGTGCCTGGTGGGACATGCCTTTAATCCAGTACTTGGGAGCCAGAGGTAAGTGGATCTTTGTGAGTTGGAGGCCAGCCTGGTTTACATAATGAGTTTTAGGACAGCCAAAGCTACAAAATAAGACACTGTCTCAAAAAAAACAAAACAAAAAAATCAATAATTTCTAAGTGTATCGTAAATGGATTCAAATGCCTGTAAGATAGAGGTACGATGACACCATGGGCTGTTTGTCATCATCATCTGCTCGGTTAGTTTTAGTCTCAGGTCTTGAGACAGATTTCACTATGTTCATGCTGTTTTGTATTTATCCTGCCTCTGCCTTCTGAGTGCTAGGATTGCAGGTCTATGTGGTCATTCTCACCACAGAGCCTGATTTTAAGACTACAGTGTCTTCTGGTTGTAGGGCAACTTGCTGTCCTGAAAACATTTAGAGACTTCATACATAAGACACTTTATGAATTCATGGTGTTCTTGTGTGCAATGATTACTGTAGGCTGGGAGCTGCCTTCCATTTTTAGCCCAAGATTTAAGAAGCATCATGCATTGTCTTTGAGAACTGAAAAGGTGCCTTACAGAGGTCACTTATTAATGGGACCTGCCATGTTCTACAAAGCGTTTGGAGCATTGTATTCATAAAAAAGTTAACGAATGGCAGTGTAATTTGTTTTCTATAAGTGATTGTGTTCTAATAAGAGGTAATAGAGTTTTTGGCTAATAATTTCTATAATCATTTCTATATGTGTATTATTAATAGTCCATATCTGTAATGGGATCTGATGCCCTCTTCTGGTGTATCTAAAGACAGCTACAGTGTACTCATATACATAAAACAAATAATAATAAATAAATCAAAATAGTTTGTGGATATGTGTGTGTGTGTGTGTATATATATATATATATATACACACACACACACACACATATGTATATATGTGTATATATTTGAGATTCTGATGAAAAGACTTAAAATTATAAGCAAATGAGAGTATACCCAGATCTTAGGCCTTGATTTCTAGTACCATTTCACACTTTAAGGAACTAGAGTTGCTCATAGTAATGGCTGGCTCCAGAGTGAGTCAGGCTGGGCACGAGATAAACCAGAAAGGGAGTGTTGCCCATTTATTTATTACTTTTGGACTCAATCGCATTATATAACCTAGGCTGGCCTTAAATGTCTCTCAGCCTTGTAAGTGCTGGGATTCCAAGTGTATACTGCTATACCTTTCAGAAGGCAGTGATTGTTTCACTAAAGCTTTGGACATATAGTCCACTTGAAGTTCCCACTGACAAACTCTGGAAATGTTTGGGCACCAAAATAATTAAGGAAAATCAATGAATTAAGGACTGTTGAGTTGGGTGTAGTGGTACATGTCTTTAATCCCAGTCATAAAGATAATCTTGTTTGAGTGTCTTATAAATAAATCCCCTGATCCAATTCTAGACCTTTTGAATTTTAAGTCCAAAATTGTAAGAATCGTGTGAAAGCCATACCTGTAATCTCAGCACTCAGGGAAGTAGGGGCTGAACATTATTAGTTCAAGGCCAGTCTAGAGAACTTGTCTCAAATCTCTCCCTGCCCTCCTTACCAAAAAATCTTATATAAAGTGTTTAAAGTAGATACATAGAAGGGAAATAAATTGGGAGATTGTGGCCTGAGAAATGTAGTTCAATTTTTTCATGTGATTTCTTTTTTTAGGAAGAGCTCTTGGATATAAAAGAACGTCCATACTCCAAGCAGAGGCCATCATTCCTTTCTGAAAAATATGACAGGTATGAGTGTTACTGTTACGAATTGCATTATTGGGGCTAGAGCAATGGCTCAGCAGTTAAGCATCTGCTTTTTCAATGGACCAAGGTTGAGTTCTTAGCACCAGTGGATCACAACAACCTGTCAACTCTGGCTTCAGGGGCATCTGATACCCCTGGTCGATGTGGACACTTGAACTCATGTACATACATCTAAGTTAAAATTTAAAAATATATTTAAAAGTAAGTAAATAAAAATTTATTTAAATGCAAAGAATTTCATTGTTGGAAAGTTGTTTTAGTAGCACTATGACTGAGGAAGGTTTTTCAAGAGTTAATGGCATGGCCATCAACTAACCAGTACTGAAACTAAACTAAGGAATGCCTCGGTTACAGTTACAGAGCAGATTTAAACCAGGAGTCTTCAAGCCAGGGTGTCTTCTCCAGACCCTGTGGTTTTTGCTGTGAATTCACTTCTTTTTTTGGGGAGAGGGAGCGTCGAGACAGGATTTCTCTGTGTAGCCTTGGCTGTCCTGGAACTTGCTCTGTAGACCAGGCTGGCCTCGAACTCAGAAATCCGCCTGCCTCTGCCTCTCAAGTGCTGGGATTAAAGGCATGGGCCGCCACCACCATCCAGCATGAATTCACTTCTTTAACATTGTGCTTTGGGGAAGTTGAAGGAGGTCTTTGAGACCTTTATCCTAATGCCATTTAGATTAGTCTTACTGTGTTTTAGGTTCCTTAAGGACTTTGGTTTGAAGAAGCTAGCTAACAAAGATCTGAAAATGTATGATAATACTATATTTCTTTCTCTTTTTTTTTTTTTTGAAGATTTATTTATTTATATGAGTACACTGTAGGTGTCTTCAGACACACCAGAAGAGGGCATCAGATCTCATTACAGATGGTTGTAAGCCACCACATGGTTGTTGGGAATTGAACTTCAAGACCTCTGGAAGAGCAGTCAGTGCTCTTAACCACTGAGCCATCTCTCCAACCCCCTATATTATATCTCTTAAGATTACCTTAGTAATTTCTTTTTGTTGTTGTGGTTGGGGGAGGGGGAAGGTTTGGGGGGTTTTAGGGGTTTTTTATTTATTTGTTTTGTTTTTAAGACAAGATCTTTTTACATAGCCCTTGCTCTGTATACCATGTTGGCCTCAAACTACAGAGATCTTCCTGTCTCTGCTTCCCAAGTGCTCAGAAAAAAGGTATGGGCCAATATGCCTGGAAGTCTTAAGTAATTTCTTAAATAACATGTGGGCGGCTATTTTTACTTATAAAGTGTCATGTTTAATTTTCTTGGTTCATTGTGCCACATACCCACACCCCTAGTGCTGGGGTGGAACCCAAGGCCTTACCCATGTCAAGTGAGTGTTTTTATCATTAAGCTACATCTTCTCGAGGGACAGACTTTTAAAACCTATATGCAAGTTGTTGAGAGAGCCTGTTGAATCTAGATAAGTCACCACATTCTCCTGGTGGTGATGATACCTGAATAGTGGCTATTGTGATAGGCTAGGAATTTTCATGGGTCTCAGATAGGCTTGTTTGTTATTTCATTAAAATTGTAAAGCCTCTGGATACTTCAAATTTTATTATTACAGCTTTTTTCTGTGCATAAAATAGAGTTATATTAGCTTTTATGCTAAGTTAGATATTGTGTCTAGTGACAGTGAAGCAGAGAGTGAGCGCCTGTTGGATCCCTCACAGACACCCTAGAAGGTGGAGAGTATCTTGAGGGCTTGAGAACTGTTGACTTGTTTTTCAAGGAGTGTTCATGGCTAAGGGTATAAAGCAAGTAGAGTGCCAGTGGGTCTGAGCGCCAGTGGGTCTAATCCCCAGTAAACAGAAAAAAATAAAAATTAAGAGCTGTCTTAGGAAAAAACTGAGATTACACATGGAAATTCTAGCCCAGTATGGTGCTAGCATGCCTTTAACCCCAGCACTCAGGGGTTAGGGACAAGAGGATCAGTGTAAATCTGAGGCCAGCCTGGTCTACATAGTAAGTTCCAGTCCCACCAGGGTTATATAGTTAGACTCTGTCTCACAATAACAACAAACCCAAACCAACAAAAAAAATTCTAGAAAAATATACACTATACTTTCTAGGAGGTAATTCAAAAAGTTAACGCCACCTCTGCAGAACTTGGGAAAGATCTTTGTGTGGAACATTACTATAGTTCATACAGAGCCCAGAGTTTCTGTCATTTGTACACAGACTCCTGTTTTCAAGTACCTATTGATGTTATGTTATCTGAAACAAACTATACTCAGGTACTAACTGTTTCTACTTTTCATCTTGAATAGGGTAAATTATTTTGAAGCAGCCATGGTTATTATGTAACCTAAAGAAATTTAGAAATTAGGGCCTATTAGAATTAATCTTCAAACCCTAACAAGTGCTATCCTCTAACCTATAGTGATGGTGTCTGGGACCCTGAGAAGTGGCATGCCTCTCTCTACCCAGCCTCCGGGAGGAGCTCACCAGTGGAAAGTCTGAAGAAAGAGCCAGAATCAGATCGGCCTTCTCTAGTGCGCAGAATAGCAGGTAAGTGCACAATCATTTACTAATGGTAGTGTGGTTTGGAGAACGTGCTCCTGGTTGCTGGTTTCTTTCTTAGCCCCTAGAGTTTATACATATCAAAGAGAAATCTCATCAGAAAACTCATTTACCAGCTGTATTTTTCATAATGAGCAGAGTAAAATCATAGTAATAGTCTTCCTATAACAGTGGCAAGTTAGGCTATGTGCTTTTGAATTATAAAGTACCATTGTCTTTGCTGGTGTGCAAGTGTTCACAGCTTAGTGCGTGTGGAATCACCTAGAAGACAAGCATCCAGGACATGTGCAGGAATTATTTAGCCTTGGTGCCTCCCTGTGGGCGATTATCTTCATTAGGTTAACTGATTGACATGAGAAGACCTGTCTTAACTGTGGGTGGGACTGTTCATCCATGTCTGCTTCCTGATTGTGTACTGAATGTGACCAGTTGCTTGAAGCTGTTGCTGCCTTGACTTTTTTTGCTGTTATGGACTATACCCTTGAACTGTGAGCCACAATAAGCCTCTTCGCCCTTAAGTTGTTCAGTACCTTTAATCACAGCACCAGGAAAGGACACTTAAGACAGCTGAGGATAGAGCACAGATGGTAGTGTGCTTGTCTCCTGTCTATTAGGGTTTTACTGCTGTAACAGAAATCATGACCATGGCAACTCTTGTAAGGGCAGCATCTAATTGGGACTGGTTTATAGGCTCAGAGGTTCAGTCCATTATCATCAAGGCAGGGGCATGGCAGCATCCAGGCAAGCATGGTACAAGGAAAACTTGAGAGTTCTACGTCTCCATCTGAAGTCCATTGGGATAAGACTGGTTCCCACATCGTTAGGAAGAGGGTCTTAAGGTCACACCTCCAAATAATGCCACTCCCTGGGCCTAGCATATTCAAACTACTATACCTTCTGTGCGTACATGAAGCCCTAGGTTTAATTTCTAGCACTGAGTAAATTGGGCATGGTAGTTCAAGCCTCTAATCTGAGCACTCAGGAGGTCAAAGCAAGAGGATCAAAAATTTGAACTCACCTCAGTTATACATAGTGAGTTAGAGACTGATCTAAATGAGACCCTGTCTCACCTTCTGGAAAGAGCTGTTTGTTGACAGCTAGTTGTTCATGTCTTTAATCCCAGCACACAAAAGGTAGAAAGCAGGCAGATCTCTCGGACTTTGAATGATCAGACACTGAAAAATAATTAAAATAAGACAAAAAGCTGTTTTGGGTTTTAAAAAAGAGCCTAAAACAGGTTTTTCTTACTTGGGCTCTGCTTCAGGTTAGTTCTTTTGTTTGTGACATGCTTTTCTATTTCTTTTTCTTTTTTTTTTAAAAATACATATTTTCACTTCACATTCCAATCACAGCTCCCCTCCCTCCTCTCTTCCCAGTACTACCCTTACAAATCCATCCTCCATTGCCCCTCCCCTTCTCAGAGAAGGTGAGCTCCCCTTGGGTACCAACCCATCTTGGGACATCTAGTCCCAGCAGGACTAGGCACATCCTCTCCCACTGAGACCCAACCAGGGATCCAGGTAGGGGGAAGTGGATCCTGTGACAGGGAGCAGAGATCGAAGCAGCCCCTACTCCACTTGTTAAGGGACCCACATAAAGACCAAGCTACACATTTGCTACAAATATGTAGGGGATCTAGGTCCAACTCCAGCATGCCCCCATGGTCCCATGTTAGTTGACTCTGTGGGACTTCTTGTGACATGCTTTTCTTAACTTTATTGAAGTTTACATTACCACGATCAAAATAATAAGTATTCTTGTTCTCTCCTATAAGTGCTCTAGTGTTTGATTGACTCCTTTTTTCTTTTTTAAGATTTATTTATTTACTTTATGTATGTGAGTACACTGTAGCTGAACAGATTGTTGTGAGCCTTCACATACTTATTGGGAATTGAAGTTTAGGACCTCTGCTCACTCTAGTCAGCTCCACTCGCTCAGTCCCTGCTCGCTCCTGTCCAAAGATTTATTATTATTATTTTTTTCCAAGACGGTTTCTCTGTGTAGCCCTGGCTGTCCTGGAACTCACTCTGTAGACCAGGCTGGCCTTGAACTCAGAGATCCGCCTGCCTCTGTCTCCCAAGTGCTGGGATTAAAGGCGTGTGCCACCACCGCCCAGCCAAGATTATTATTATACATAAGTACATTGTAGCTGTCTTCAGACAGGTCAGAAGAGGGCATCAGATTTCATGACAGGTGGTTGTGAGCCACCATATGGTTGCTGGGATTTGAACTCAGAACCTTCGGAAGAACAGTCAGTGCTCTTACCTGCCGAGCCATCTCTCTAGCCATGGTTGCCTCCTTTTTACCCCTTCTCATTACCTCCAAGAAATGAACTGCCCTTCTAGGTGAATTTACACTCCAAAAATTGTATGTGATTAGACTTGTCACCATATATTTTTATCAGTGAAGCTTCTTTCTGGAAACAAGGTTACTCTGTAGACCAGCCTGGACTCAAACCTTATCCCCCTGGGTCAGTCTCTCATGAACTATAGGTGGCTTTATCCATGTTGTTGAATGTGTGGTTCATTTCTTTTTATTGCTTAATAATATTTTCATTGTATAAATTCATCATTATATCCACTTATCTGTGACTAGTAATTTGTTTCTCACCAAAGTTGCTGTGAATATTTATGTGTAAGTATGAGCATAGATATAGGAATATTTATCTTGTGAGTGAATACTTAGAAATATTATGACTAGTACATATATACAATGTTTTAAGAAAAACCCCAGAGATGGAGAGATGCAATAGCTACTCTTCGAGAAGTTCTGAGTTCAGTTCCCAGCAATCTTCAAGCTTCTTATTTTTAAGGTTGCTAAACATTTTATATTCCTGTTGGCAGTATTTTCTGCTTTCTCCACATCTTGGTTGCACTTGGAATTGTTAGTCTTCTTAATTATGCATAGTGCTGTTACATTATATTGAACCATCCACATATCTTTGCTGGAGTTCAATCATTTATCCTTTTTTTGTTTTAATATTTTGAGACAAGTGTATCCATATTGACCTCAAACTCAGCAGTCCTTGCCTTAGCCTACAAAGTAATGGCGTTATAGGCATTCTACACTATGCCCAGATCACTTGTCCGTTTTTATTTTTATTTTTTTAATTTATTTAAGGAGCCACATAGTGGTGGTACACACCTTTAATCCCATCTCTTAGGAGGCAGAGGCAGGTAGGTCTCAGAGTTTGAAGCCAGCCTGGTCTGCAGAGGGAACTTGAGGACAACCAGAACTACATAGAGAAACCTTATCTCGAAAAGAAAGATTTAAGGATTTCGTGTACATGGTGTTTTGTCTGTGTACATCTGCATAGCAGAAGAGGACTTTGGGTCCCGTGGACTACAGTTATAGATACTTGTGAGCTGCTACGTGTTGCTGGGAATTGAACTCAGGACCTCTGGAAGAATAGCATTAACTAACCACTGAGCAACAACCTCTCCAGCCATTGGTCCATTTTTTAATTAGTTAGGGTTTTTTTTTTATGATTTATTTTTATTTTATGTACATTAGAGTTCTGCCAGCATGTGTGTCCATGTAAGTGTGTTGGATCCTCTGAAACTGGAATTACAGGCAGTTGTAAGCTGCCTTGTGGGTGCTAGGAATTGAACCTGGGCCCTTTGGAAGAGCAGCCCCTGCTCCTCTTAATCAATTAGCCATCTTTCTAGCCACCTATTACTGAGTTTTTATATGCTGTGGTTTTGTGTTTCTCTGAGAAATGTACCTTGAAGCAAACCTTGCTTACCAGGCTTTCTTTTTTCTTTTTTTTTTTTTTTTTTTTGGTTTGATTTGGTTTGTTTGTCCATTTTTTGAGACAGGGTTTCTCTGTGTAGCCCTGGCTGTCCTGGTACTCAGTCTGGCCTTGAACTCAGAAATCCACCTGCCTCTGCCTCTGCCTCCCAAGTGCTGGGATTAAAGGCGTGCACCACCACTGCCCGGCTTACCAGGCTTTCTTAATGGATAACATTATCATTGCTGTGCCTCAAAAACCTTTGCCTAACCATCAGCAAAGGTGTTCTCGTATAGTTTAGGTTGCACATCCAGATGCATTAAAATTAAGTATTGAATATGGAACCAAGTTTAAAGTTATCTGTTGTTTTGAAACAGGCTGGATTTGAACTCAGTAACTCCTGCTTCAGCATCCTAAGTGTTAAGATTACAGGCATATGAATTAACTATAAGGCTCATTTTTTTGTGTGAATGTTTATCTGTTCACTATTGCTTTTTAAGCATTATTTTCAAATACATGTTTTATTAATAGACAAAAGATTCTCTAAAATTGTATGCATAAAATTTTAGTTATGCAAAAAGTAGACTAATCATACAAAGCCTTTTATTTTGAAATATTTGTTTCTGTCAAGAAAATGTTTTAAATTTTAATATAAAAAAATTATTATAAAGAGCTATCTCTTTAATCCCAGCATTTGGGAGGCAGAGGCAGGTGGATTTCTGAGTTCAAGGCCAGCCTGGTCTACAGAGTGAGTTCCAGGACAGTCAGGGCTACACAGAGAAACCCTGTCTCAAAAAAAAATAAAATAAAATAAAGAGCTGTCTCATTGGTAAAGGCACTTGTTGCCAAGCCTGACAACCTGAGTTTAGTCTTTAAAGGCTGACGACATGGAGGAAGGAAATAGCATGTGTATACACACACTATAAATAAGGTTTTTTACCCTGAATCTGATTTACCCTGATGAGCCCAGTTGCCAGCTGTGGACATGGTATCAAAGATGTTGGTTTGCTTACCTTTTCCTTTCTGGCATCTTTTCAGATCCACGAGAGCGAGTGAAAGAAGATGACTTAGATGTTGTTCTCAGCCCACAGAGACGAAGCTTTGGAGGTGGCTGCCATGTGACAGCTGCTGTTAGCTCCCGACGCTCTGGCAGTCCATTGGAGAAAGACAGTGATGGGCTTCGCCTGCTTGGTGGACGAAGGATTGGCAGTGGAAGGATAATTTCTGCCCGGGCCTTTGAGAAGGATCACCGACTCAGTGATAAGGATCTGCGTGACTTGAGAGACCGAGACAGAGAGAGAGACTACAAAGACAAGCGTTTCAGGGTCTGTCCTCTAACCCCCTTCCTCCTTGATTCTCAAGTGCTTGGATTGTTTTTTGTTTTTGTTTTTGTTTGTTTTTTTCAAGACAGGGTTTCTCTGTATAGCCCTGGCTGTCCTGGAACTCACTCTGAAGACCAGGCTGGCCTCGAACTCAGAAATCCACCTGTCTCTGTCTCCCAAGTGCTGGGATTAAAGGTGTGTGTTACCACCACCCGGCAGGGATTTTTTTTTTTTTTTAAGATTTATTTATTTAATATGTATACATTACTCTTGTCTGAAGAGGCCATCAAATCTCATTATAGATCTTTATGAGCCACCAGGTTGCTGGGAATTGAACTCAGGACCTGGAAGAAAAGCCAGTGCTCTTGACCACTGAGCCATCTCTCCAGTCCCAAGTGCTTGGAAATTTGATGCTTACTTCCTTTGTACTGCATGCCTCTGTTGTTGCTGTCACAATGGTATAGAATCAAACCCAGGGCCACACACTTGTCAGCAAGTGTCCTAGCTTAGTCTCGGTTGCATCCTAACACCCTCCCATTCCCACCCCCTAGTTACTTTGAGAAGCTGGAGATCACAAACCACTCACAGTAAACATGAAGAACTGAGATGGCAGTGCAAGAGTGGGGATGCACTTCAGATGCACAGCACAGCATCTGCATTTCAGCTTCTGTCATAAATTCATTAAGACTGGCTACAGCCGGGCGTGGTGGCACACGCCTTTAATCCCAGCACTTGGGAGGCAGAGGCAAGCAGATTTCTGAGTTCAAGGCCAGCCTGGTCTACACAGTGAGTTCCAGGACAGCCAGGGCTATACAGAGAAACCCTGTCTCAAAAAACCAAAAAAACATTAAGAAAAAAAAAAGAGACTGGCTACAGTGTTGCATTAGAACTTTACAGTCTTTCAGTCTTGCTCTTTGTACTTTTTTCAGAGGGAGTTTGGAGATAGTAAACGTGTCTTTGGTGAGCGTAGAAGAAATGATTCGTACACTGAGGAAGAACCAGAGTGGTTTTCAGCTGGACCCACCAGTCAGTCTGAAACCATAGAGCTCACTGGCTTCGATGATAAGATTCTAGAGGAGGATCACAAAGGGAAAAAAAGAACAAGGCGACGGACTGCTTCTGTGAAGGAAGGTCAGTACCAATTTTCAACTTGTTTTGAAGTAATGACATGATGATGCTTTCACTGCACAGTTAGTGATGGGTGCCAGTTTGTAAACGGTAAGATTTATGTGTTCTGTCTTTCCTTTTAGTAAAGACATTGGTTGCCAAATCTTTTAGGTATACCTTTATCATGAGTATGAAATTTACTCATAAGAACTCAGGCTGGGGGGTTGGAGAAATGGCTCAGAGGATAAGAGCAGTGACTGGTGCCCTCTTCTGGCATACAGACATACATATAGGCAGAACACTTTATACATAATAAATAAATACATAAATAAATACATAAATAAATCAATCTTTTAAAAAATAAGGACTTGGACTTGGGGCTAGAGAGATGGTTCAGTGGTTAAGATCATTGGCTGTTCTTCCAGAGGACCTGGATTTCATTTCTAGCACCCACATGATAGCTTATAAGTGTAACTCTAGTTCCAGGGAATCCAACACCCACATATAGACATAAATGCAGGTAAAACACCAATGTACATAAAATAAAAATAAATTTTATAATAGGAAAAAAACTTAGATTCTAGTGGGTACTTATTTCAAGTATAGTTGAAAAAAATACATGTTTTATGTTTTGGCAGATATTAGGTAATAGGAAAGCTCTTAATGATAATTAGTGTCAACTTCTAAAGAAGTTAAAACAAACTTGGAAATAATCTAATGAAATATATTTAAAAGTGAGAGTAAAGGAGACATCACAGGTCTTTTCTATTTTCTTTGTTTTTGTGTACTTTAATTGCGGTAGGCTTTTGTTAAATGTGGGCACATACTCTGGTTCAGGGAATTCTTAGGTAACTTGGGAGAGTCTGGGTTTGTTCTTGTTGTTTGAGACAGGATTTCTCTGTGTAGCCCTGGCTGTCCTGGAACTATTTCTGTAGACCAGATCCACCTGCTTCTGCCACCTAAGTGCTAGAATTAAAACTGAGCACCAACACCACCCGCCTGGGAGATTCTGCTCAATTGCCTTTGATAGATATCATTGTCTCACTCCACCAGAATGAAGTAGCATCAGCCAGTGTGGCTGTTTAACTGATGTTAGAGACCAAGCCTCTATAGAAAATAATGTTTTCTGTGACTGAGATAAAATTCAAATGTCAGCCATTCATGATTTCAGCCATTCATGTAGGTTTTTCTTCTGGGACAAGGTCTCATGTAGCCCAGACTGGCACCAAACCCAGTGTGTAACTGAGGGTGGCCTCAGACTGTACTGCACCATAATCTTTAGTACTGGGCTTATAGATTTGTCACCAAGGCCATTATTGTTTGTTTTTTTTTAAATTTATTTTGTGTGTGTATTGCTGGAGATATTATCAACTCAGACCCTTCATGTATACTGTGCAGGCATTCTAGTCTGAGCTTCATCCCAGCCCAGCAGTGTTTCTCTTCAGTTGCTTTTTCGTTATTGCTATACTGGAGATAGAGCCAGGTCCTTGAACTTGTAAAGCAAATACTCTATCACTGAAGTCCTTAGTCCGTAATTGGTTTGAGGTTTGCTTTTTTGGCTGGCTTGTTTTGTTTTGTTTTTAAGACTTACTCATTTATTTTATGTATATGAGTACACTGTTGCTGTCTTCAGACACACCAGAAGAAGGCATCCGATCTCATTACAGATGGTTGAGAGCCACCATGTGGTTGCTGGGAATTGAACTCTGGAACTCTGGAAGAGCAGTCGGTGCTCTTAACCACTGAGCCATCTCTCCAGCCCCTGGCTTTTGTTTTATTGTTTTGTTTTGTTTTGTTTTTTGGCATAGGACCTGACTTGGAAATATAATCATGGATAACTTTGATCTTCTGGTTTTCCTTCCTCCACTTGAGTTCTGGAATTACAGGCATGTGCCAGTAATTCAGTTTTATGCAGAAGAGGGGAATTGAACTGAGGGGTTCATACATGCTTTGTTTTGTGTTTGGTTAGGGTTTTTCAACTTTTCTCTTTTTTTTATTTGTTTGTGTATATGCACATATGTGCTAGGAGGCCTGAAGTACCACATCAAAAGGCAGTTATGATTCCTGATGTAGGTGCTAGAATCTGAACTCAACATCCTCAGGATCAGCAGTATGTGCTCTTAGCTACTGAGCCATGAGCTTGTGTGTGTGTGTGTGTGTGTGTGTGTGTGTGTGTGTGTGTGTGTGTGTAGTGAGCACTCGAGTGCCTGCTACTATGTATGTGTGTTTTAAGCACTTGCAAATAAGTGGGCTTTAGGGTTTTGGTTTGGTTTGGTTTTGGTTTTGGTTATATTTTGCTGAAAACTAAAAAAGGTGGACATTACTGAATTTCAGATATTCCTGGCTATGAAGACTAAGACAGACCTGATTAGAGTGGTTATCAGCCTCTAAAGATCTGTCTCACTAGAGAACTGCTGTAATAAATACCAATATTTTATAAAGGGGAGATCAGTGTACTTAAAAAAATTTTTTTACAGGCAGAGTAGGTTTTCTAGAAGGGATAACAGTCAAACTTTACATCGGTAGTGCACTATAGCCAACCTGTGGACAAGTAAAAGTTGCCCACATACAGTGATACCAGATGCATGCATAAAGAGTGCCAAATAATTTGACTTCAGAGGCTTAAGTTCAGTTCCTAGTACACACATTAAGCAGCTCAAAAACAAATGTATATGTTACTAACTCCCCAATAGGGAGCCAGTGCCCTCTTCTCTGGCCTTCCAGATACCTACATACATCATGCCCTACCTACAATACACACACACACACACACACACACACACACACACAACTAACTATTTTTTTTTCTTTAAGAAAACCCACTATACTATAGAAACCTTGGCATATTTAGGAGTGGGACCACACCCTTTTTCCTACTCTGTTAGTGTTCTGGCTACTTAATAAGGAGTTTTTTTTCTCTTCCAAAGGATACTAAATGATTTATTATAGGAAGTGCTGTACCTACAGAAGAAGTCTGTTATAGTCATGTGTGTATTCTTCGTGTATATTGATGGCTATAGGCACAGAATAAGACTGGGCTATGTACCTGAACAGGTGGTTTCTGTCTTGGTTTTGTTTTCAGGCATAGTGGAGTGCAATGGAGGGGTGGCTGAAGAGGACGAGGTGGAAGTCATTCTGGCCCAGGAGCCCTCTGCTGATCAGGAAGTTCCAAGGGATGTCATCCTACCTGAGCAGTCCCCAGGAGAATTTGACTTTAATGAATTCTTTAACCTTGATAAGGTGCCATGTTTAGCGTCGGTGAGTGTAACAACACATTTGCAAACATGGATGGGGGAGTTAGAGATGGCTCAGTGCATAAAACCCTTGCTGTGTGAGTGTGAAGACTGAATGAAATTTAGATCTCTAGAACTCAAGTAAATGTTGGGGCAGCATGGTGGTCCTCCTGTAATCCTAGCTCACAGAAAGTAGAGACAGGTTTCTTGGAGCAAGCTAGGTAATTGAACTAGCTCTGTTGGTGAGCTGTGGGCTCAAATGAGATACCCTGGCTTAGTTTATAAAGTAGAGAGTGATTAAGATGCCGTGCATCAACCTCTTGACCTCTACTTATACACAGATATGCACCCAAACACATGTGTGTACCCCACACAGGAATGTCCATATATATCTGCCACACACATACATGCAAGCACACGCATGTGCATAAAATAAAAATAAACATGTATAGAATCTAGGTGTGGACATGTGCACTTATAATCTTAGCACTTGGGATGCCGAGACAAGAGGAGTTTGAGTCTGAGGTTAGCTGGAGGTACCTGGTCATTTCAAAGCCTGCCTGCTTGCATAGTAAAACGCATCTCAAAAAAATTGTTTAGTTTAAAAAGTATGGAACAGTTAATTATGGTTAGATTTGACCTAGTGTTTCTCTTTTTCCCCAGGAAAATCCTTTCTTTGTTTGTTTTTCTCTTCTTTTTTTTTTTTTTTTTTTTTTTTTACAGGGGTTTTTTTTTTTTCCCCCTTTTTTTCCTGGAATTCCTCT
>JADRCD010177715.1:0-12202 GCA_019843815.1 Montemys delectorum
GATATTGATAGTGTGGCAGAAGCTAGAGGCCTCAGACCAGACTAATGACTCACTGCAATGAACATTAGCAAGTAGAGCTATTTGGACAAAAGGATATTCATGTGACACACCACAAAGCACTGCAGCATCCATAACAAGGTGGATTATTCTTTTTATCTATTTCTTAATTTTTATGTATTTATTTTGTTGTTATTTTTATTTTGGGGGGAGGTGCAAGAACAGAGGGTAGATAAAAAGGGATGGGTAAATGAATGGGATTGGGGTGCATGATGCATAATTCACAGAGAATCAATAACAAGTTAAAAGTAATGATTTTTAAGTTAATAAATAGAATACAAAAAGATCAAGAATAGAATTAATAAAATGGAAATTAAAAGGCAATAAAATGAACTGATGAAACAAAGAATTGGTTCTTTAAAGGGATAAACAAAATGGACAGATTTTATCCAACATAACCAAAAGAGGTTTAAAAAAAATGAAATTGAGAAAATCAATAGGAAGAACCTTGAAAACTTACATTCCATTTAACTAGAAAATTGAAACAAAATGGATGGAATTCTAAATGACAATTATATATCAGAGATATGCAAATCAAAATGACCCTGAATTCCACTTCATACCAGTCAGAATGGCTAAGATCAAAAACAGCAGATGCTGTCTAAGATGTGGAGAAAGAGTAACATACCTCCATTGCTGGTGGGATTGCATACTGTTACAATCACTCTCGAAATCAATCTTGTGGTTGCTCAGAAAATTGTACATAGAACTACCTGAGGACCCAGCTATTCCACTCCTGGACATATACCCAGAAGATGCTCCAACATGTAATAAGGACACATGTTCCATTATGTTCATAGTAGCCTTATTTATAATTGCCAGAATATGGAAACAACCCACATGTCCCTCAACAGAGGAATGGATACAGAACTTGAGATACATTTATGCAATGGAATACTACTCAGCTATTAAAAACAATGACTTCATGAAATTTGCATGCAAATGGATGGATCTAGAAAATATCATTCTGAGTGGGGTAACTCAGTCACAAAATAACACATATGGTATGTACTCACTGATACATATTAGGATATTAGGCAAAGAGCATGGAATAACCACAATACAACTCATGAACCACATGAAGCTCAAGATGAAGAAAAACCAAAGAGTGGATGTTTCAGTCCGACTTAGAAGGTGGAACAAAATAATGAAGGGAAGTAGAGGGTGTGAGGGACTTGGGAGGAAGAAAAGAGGGAGAGGGGGAAAAGAGGGGAAGAATCAGGTATGGAGGAGATGGAGGAGATGTACAAGGGGTCAGGAAATTGAACAGAGGTGTGTAGCAATAGGGGATGAGGAACTGGGGGTAGCAACCAGAAAGTCCCAGATACTGGGAAAGCAAGAGCCTCCCAGGATCCCACTGTCATGACATTAGCTGAAATACCACACAAAGGGGAGGGAGAACTTGTTGAAACCATAACCAGAGGTTAGGCATGGTCCCCTGGTTGAGGGATGGGAACACCCACCCATCTCCAAAATTTTAACCCAGAATTGCTCCTGGCTAAAGGAAATACTGGGACAAAGAGTGGAGCAGAGACTGAAGGAAAGACCATCCATAGACTGCCCATCTGGGAATCCATCCCACATGAAAACACCAAACCCAGACACAATTGCAGATGCCAAAATGTACTTGCTGACAGGAGCCTGATACAACTGTCTCCTGAGAGTCTCTGCCAGATCTTGAACAAAATAGATATGGATGTACACAGCCAAACATTGGACTGAGTTCCAGAACCCTAATGGGTAAGTTACAGCAAGGATTGTAGGAGCTAAAGTGGTTTGCAACCTCATAGGAAGAACAACAATATCAACCAACCAGACCCCTCAAAGCTCCCAGGAAGACCACCAACCAAAGAGTACACAGGGGGTACCCATGGCTCCAGCTGAATATGTAGCAGAAAATTTCCTTATTGGGCATCACTGGGAGGGAAGCCCCTTGGTCCAGTGGAGGCTTGATGACCTAGGATAGGGGAATGCTAGGCGGCTGAGACAGGAGTGGGTGAGCGGATGGGGGAGTACCCTCATAGAGGCAGTGGGAGGGAGGAGGGTAATAAGAGGCTTGTGGAGAGGAAACTTGGAAGGGGGATAACATTTGAAATGCAAATAAATAAAATAACCAATAAAAATGAAAAAAAATAAGATATATAAACAATTGTGTAAGTAGCACCAAAACTTGCAATGATAGGTTGCTGGGCCATTGGTTGTGTTTCTTACATGAGACATTCAACTACATACAATTTTAGTTAATGGATATAAAATGAGTAAATTTAAAGTACATTATTAACTAACTCTGCCTATTATGAAAAAAGGCAACTTGGACATAGGAAAGTCAATTAAGACAACTATTACAATGGGGAAATTGAGCAACGTGTACACTGATAAAAGGGATATAGGGACTAAGACCAAGAGGACTTATCCCTGACAAAACCTTAAGAAGTCAGTCATCTTACTAAGCAATGGACAGTGACTATAGACATGGTTAATTTTAGGCATCTGGGCCTAAACAAAGAAACAGGAAGGGCAGAAGCAGGTGAGAACTTGAGGTTATCCCTAATGTGTTTAATTCCTGGTGACAGTAGTACTTCAGATCCTGTTTATATATAAGTTCTCAGTGACTATGGCACTATTCATAAGATCTTCACAAGCTCAAGCTAGCCAAAATTCCAGCATGAACAGTGGAGGTGGGTGTGGAATCCCACCCTTGCTGGAGTCTTTTGCAAATTTATAGCTCTTGAGAGGAGAGCCAATTTTTTTTAAATTGGCTTGATAATTTTTTTTAAAATGATAACAAAGTTATGTGGATAGGAAGGGATGTGGCTATGGGAACAGTTGTGGTGAATAAGATCAAAATATATTATATAAAGGTCTCAAAATTAATAAAATAATTATTTTTTAAAAATTGCATATACCAAGTGAAAGAAAGCTGTTACATTTTTAAATAGACAGCTCAGTACACATTAATCTTAAATACTGACATAAACATCAAACTATTCTTTAAGATAATTTGTTATATTTCTCATAATAACAAATGAGAGTGCACTTGTGTTTACACAAACAAAAGGATGAGGATTGATGTAGTCCTTGAAGATTACTAGTATTTGTGTTACAGTTGTTTGAAATAAACAATTCAATAGTAATTAGAGACTGTTATAATGATCCCTGGTGTGTTCCATGTCACTTTTGGTTCTATAGACTCATCAGGGAGATCTAAGAAAAAAACAACAATAAAAGAAAGCTTAGAGTTGTATGATTTGGATTTCTGTCATCAGTCTGGACTGACTCATTTCAAGAGGTAAGATTTAGGAATTTGTGAATTAATTGGTTTCCCCTCACTGATGGAAGATACATATTGTGTTCACAAGCTATCACTTGGAGAGCATAAACACAATTCAGTATTCCCTTAGCATCTTTCACTGAATTAAATTTAAGTTTTTCTTTAAATAAGTGTAATTAATTTAAATTCTTGTGACTAAATAGGCATAATTCAGTTTATCAATATTCCTTGTTTAAACAACTATAATATCAGAATCCTACATAGGTTTAACAACATCTAAACTTAGCACTCAAACATCGTGTTAAAAAAATTACTGTCATTGAAATAATTTGCCGTGGCAGGTCTATATCAAAACATCTTCTGAAAAGGCTACTTTGTGTATTATTCAATCTCAAACAGCATTGCAGACAACTAGACATTCTGGATAATGGGTAGGATATAAAGGCAAGAATCTTGGAAGGTAAGTCAACCTGGCCTCTAGCTATGTAAACCTAGGTTCACCTTTTAACTCTCTAGTATCTAGATGTATCCACTAGTACACTGTTCTGAAAGTTACATTATTTTCTTCCAATAGGCTGCAATTAGATAATATTATGCAAAGAAACGATTGTATACAGATAAATATACACTACCACAATTTAGTTCTAAATATTCATGTCATATTTTGCATAATAAGCTTGAGATTTCAAATGGAGGAATAAAGTAATTATTTAATTGGTATTATTTAGAACAATAATTTTAGGTACAAATTTCATTTAAAACATCTTTCTATATCTTTCTTATCCTTTCAATAAGATTGTATAACATTGTTGATTTTTTAAATGTCTTGTTTAATGGACAGACATTGTAAGCTATATTAATAACTAGAAACCTTTTTATACATTGGCCACTAAAACTGAAATTGTGTGTGTGTGTGTGTGTGTGTGTGTTATTCTAAGTTCAAAGTTATTCTCATCTCCATAATTAGAGACTGTCTTGGACTATCTGAGACCTTGACTTAAAAATACAGTAACGTATTTATTAAAATGACTAGGCACAATCAAAATGGGGAAGACCTTGGTAATGGGGGAACATTTGTCAAGGGACTCTTCTTTGCATACTGAACAGAGGCCCTTCTTTTCTAAGCAGATGACCCTCAGTGTCATCTTCTTGTGTTTCTTTTTGTCTCCTGTGGCTTCCCTTATCCAGTAAGAGAACTCCCTTGAGTGTCTTGCATCCTGAGTGTCTCTCACTAGAGTAGCAAGTGTCCTAAGACAATGTGTAATTTTATTTAAATCACTGTTCTTGGTTTCTGCATCCAAAAATCCCTTTTAAGCCATATTTCTTTTTCCAAGATTGTTCAAGTGCTGGCTTTGGTATTTAAATAAGACTTTCAATGGATCATTAGCCCTGTAATTAAATCGAGCTAATTTTTTTTTTTGGCTTAAGTTTTATTGCATTATGATGAGAAAAGTTACATGATTTCAATTTATCTGATTTGTTAACATTTAAAAGCATATTATAAGTAAATACAATTGCATCACATTCTTGTTTCCATTTTGCACCCCAACTTCTCCCAGAGACACCCCTTCAATACCTATAATACCTTTTTGTCATGTTCTTTAAAATGTATAAAATATTATAACAATAAAAATGAGTATTATAAAAGTTGTTTGATATAAAACAACAATCAATTTAACAGTCTTATGTAGATGTTTGTCTACAGCAATACTGAAAATACATACTTTTTTAATATAAATTTTAAATAACTCCAAACATTTACTGTATATTTCAAAATAATATATCACAAATAGTATTTTTTAATGAACATAAATATATAAAGTCTTTTTGTTTGTTCGTTTGTTTGTTCATTTTGTATTTATTAGAGCTTAAAATCTTGGCTCTTACTGTGGTACAAGAGCAAAATAAGAACAATTTTTAGACTTTGGATTTCATTGTAATAAGGCTGTACTTCAATGACCCTCACTTCACCGAAGGATTTTACCTCCATTGTAGCTAAACTGAGAGTTGACAGTTCTGCTGTGCCAAGGAACAAATTGTAGCCATGATTTTTGGATACAGACTTCATGCTATGGTCAAAGCTATTAGACTTGAGTGATTGTCTTCTTCTTCAGCCCACAGAGAACAGGTTACATTCATTTAAGAAATGGTGTATGTATTAAAATGGTCTATCCATAAAGTCATTTACCAACTGTTTCAATGAACAATGGTTCTGCTTGGAGGGTGGCACAGACATTAGGTGAGGGTAAGGATCTGGTTCATTGGCTCTGATAATTTGGAAAAACATTCCTCTCAGAGAAAAAGTAACTTATAAAGTCCTCTTCTTCAAACTTGATCCAATAGTTACAAATGTCAAGCAAAGCATTCAGTCTCACTCCTTGTTGTTCTCTTACAAGCCACCTCCCAATTTAATTGTCTACATTTCTTTTGGCTGTATAAATACTTTTGAAATATGTAAGCTGTTCTGAAAACAATAGTATAGTGTAAAAACATGAAATAAACTTTACTAATAAAGAGGCTGAGATAGGAGAAGCAAGATTTCAAGAACATTATGTTGCACACAGCAAGACACTGTCATGTACAAACAAGCTGAAAGTGTATATAGATTGTACAATATTGGACCTATTTCTCCAATTGCTAAATTGGAGAGGCCATTGGATGACAGTCAACAAATTTCTAATTCCTCATATTTTTGGATTTCAATTGATTAGGATATGTTGGTAGTATTAATTTTCATATTAAGATATTAAGAAAAAGTAATTGTTACTTCCTGTTGTTTTTGTTGTAAGAAGTGGAATTAGATTTGTGTGCATTTGTTGAAAGATTACTTTCTTGCTTCTTGTAGGGTGTAGTTTTGCTCCTTGTGTTGATGTTTTCCATCTATTATCCTTTGTAGGGCTGGGTTTGTGGAAAGATATTGTGTAAATTTGGTTTTGTCATCGAATACTTTGGTTTCTCCATCTATGGTAATTGAGAGTTTTGCTGGGTATAGTAGCCTGGGCTGGCATTTGTGTTCTTGTAGGGTTTGTATGACATCTGCCGAGGATCTTCTAGCTTTCATAGTCTCTGGTGAGAAGTCTGGTGTAATTCTGATAGTCCTGCCTTTATATGTTACTTGACCTTTTTCCTTTTCTGCTTTTAATATTCTTTCTTTGTTTTGTGCATTTGGTGTTTTGATTATTATGTGACAGGAGGAATTTCTTTTCTGGTCCAGTCTATTTGGAGTTTTGTAGGCTCCTTGTGTGTTCATGAGCATCTCTTTCTTTAGGTTAGGGAAGTTTTCTGCTACAATTTTGTTGAAAATATTTACTGGCCTATTACCTTGGGAGTCTTCACTCTCTTCTATACCTATTATCCTTTGGTTTGGTCTTCTGATTGTGTCCTGGATTTCCTGGATGTTCTTAAAACTGAAATTTAGCCTATTTTTTTTTTGCCATTTACCAGATATCCAACTCCATTGTAACTGCTAAGTAGTTTCAGTTGAGAAAATTTACAAAAGGAATAAGCTAAATTCAACCTGGAGAATCACATTCTGATTTCATTAATACATCGACAATTTTAGGTAAGTTACTATACATTTTTGAACTTAGTTTCCTCATCTTAAATTGGGAATAATAAAAATACTTGACAATTTCATGGATATTTGAATAGAATTAGATATGAAATGGTAATTCTGTGTCTATCACTTAAAAAGTGTGACATAAATGTTAGCTGCTACTCAGGCTCCAGTGTCCCATCATGGACATACACAAATTTGGGATTTTTGTTTTTATTTTTTATTTCTTTGTTTGATATAACAAAAAATTTAAGCATTATCAAACATTTCATGATTTTATCCTTGCATTAACAGAATGTTTATGAAAGTAGTGAAACATAATGAATGCTTCAAACATGTTTCCTGTTATTCTGCCTAGAAATATTAAACTATAGCAGTGCATTGCACATAAACCTATAAATATTGTAACACAATTTTTAGTATAAAATAAAACAAAAATTAAGTTCAGTCTTTCAATAATTTATTTGTTTATAGTAACTTTCATCTATGAACTAATGAGAATGATATATTTATGAATTCCATTCTGGAATGTCATCATCATAGACTTGACCTGGCAACAGCTGCACTGTCCCATGGCTTTCTTGAAGGATGGGAACCACACTGCAGTGACAGAGTTCATTTTATTTGGATTAACAGATGACCCAGTCCTTAAAGTCGTCCTCTTTATTATCATCCTGTGCATCTACCTAGTGACTGTGTCTGGGAACCTCAGCACCATCCTTCTCATTAGAGTCTCTTCCCAGCTTCATCATCCCATGTACTTTTTTCTCAGCCATTTGGCTTTTGCTGACATAGGCTACTCATCTTCTGTCACACCCAATATGCTTGTCAACTTTCTAGTGGATAGACACACCATCTCCTACATTGGTTGTGCTATTCAGCTAGGTTCAGTTGTCTTCTTTGGATCAAGTGAATGCTTCATTCTGGCTGCCATGGCTTATGATCGCTTCATGGCAATCTGCAACCCACTGCTTTATTCAACCAAAATGTCCACACAAGTATGTGCCCAATTGCTCTTAATTGCTTACATAGGTGGTTTTCTTAACACATGGTCTTTCACTATATGTTTCTATTCATTAGTCTTCTGTGGACCCAACGGCGTCAATCACTTTTTCTGTGATTTTGCTCCATTAATAGAACTGTCCTGTTCTGATGTCAGTGTCCCTGCAACTGTTCCTTCATTCACAGCTGGATCCATCATTATAGTGACAGTGATTGTCATAGCCATCTCCTATATCTACATCCTCATCACCATCCTGAAGATGCGCTCCACTGAAAGTCAACATAAGGCCTTCTCCACCTGCACCTCCCACTTCATAGCAGTAACTCTGTTCTATGGTACTATCACATTCATTTATGTGATGCCCAAGTCCAGCTTCTCCACTGACCAGAACAAAGTGGTGTCTGTATTCTACATGGTAGTGATCCCTATGTTGAACCCCCTCATCTACAGTCTCAGGAATAATGAGATTAAGGGTGCTCTGAAGAGAAAGATAGGCAGGAAAATATTTTCTTAGAGACATCCTTTATCCTGTGGAGTGTGTCATTGTAGGAACACAGCAAACTCTAAGAATAAATCTTTTTTTAAACCTTAAATATACTGACATTCTTCACTTCCTCAAGATTGCTTCTCATTAAGTAACTTTGCTGCTGTGTGCTTATTCTTCACTTAAGAAATATCAAGTCACAGAATTTACACATCCATCATCACACATCTTTTTATGCTAGAAATATTGCAGCATATCTTCAAGCAAATTTATAGCATATAATAAATACTATTAATTACCTTTTGCTGTTCAGTAGGTCAGCAGAATTTAATTTTATATAGTTATATCCTTTGTTTTCTTTAACCTCTGTATCTATTGTCCACATATCCTGCATAATAACTAATAGTGTGCCCTCTCAGTGAATTTGAATGTTAAAAAACTTCACGTGTCTGAGATTCTGAAATGTTTTTCATTCCACCTGGATTTTTTCAATAGCACAATGAACTCAAATTCCATCCATATTGTTACAGGTAAAAATCAACTGTGTGTGTGTGTGTGTATGTATGTATGTATGTATGTGTGTGTGCTCTAATTTCTTTGTACATTCATTACTAACAGACACTTAAGCTGCTTCTATAGCTTGAGTATCTGAACTGAAATTGATTTTCTCAATGGCATATCCTTGTGAGTTGCTACTTAAACTTCATTTAAATGCGTACCCATAAGAGGAATTGCTAGGTCACGTGGTTAGACCACATAAAGGTTCTACTTTTTGCTTTTTCAAAACTTCTATCCAGTTCACATATTGGCCACACCAACACTGTACAGAGGCGTTGTTTTCCCTACCCACTACTCTCATCAACGCTTGTCATTTATATTTTTCTTTGGTGTGTCAAGATCAGTTTCCATTTTTACACTTATAAAAGAGCTACACAATAATACCTTCATTGATCATATTCCAGCTCCTATTTCTAAAGGATATGTGAAGAGGAGAAAGAAGTATGAGAAAGTGTACAAGAGGATGTTCTTACTGCTGCAGTCTGAGGCAGCTCCTGGTAGTGAGCAAATTTACATACCATGGAGTACAGGAGGCATCTGATAATGAGTCCCAAAGAGCCTCAGATATTCACAAGTCACCTTCCCCTTAGGGATTTCACTGCAGGGTTAACAAAAGCTTTTGGTTGACTACACTGTTCCTGATGATTATGGACACTGATTATCAACTTCTACATTCTCATTTTCTTTTGTGTGTATTCTGTAGAGATATGTCCATCCAGTTGTCTACTGTGGTCCGTGCTATTTTCCCACCGGCAGGAACACACGGACACACACACAGGATCCTTCTGCAGCAAACCTTTATTACCATGTGGCAGGGAGAGGAGAGCCCTGGAAAATGCACTGCTTATATACACCCTGGAGTGGTGTGTTCACCTCTGATTGGCTGTTTGCTCATTACCTCATGAGACGCCTCGGGATAGGCTGAGACTTGGCGCGCTCTGGCCCTAGGCACATGCGCAGACTACTTGTTACAAGGAGAAGACACCAGATGCCGGCACCATCTTGTAATGGAGGCTGCTGGCTCAGGTGCGTCTCTCTACATCTCCCCCTTTTTGTTTTAAATGATAGGCTCTGGCCAATGCCCCGTGTCTTAGGCTAGCTGATGTGCTGTCCATTACCAGCACCAAGAGATCGGAGGGATCCTTTGGATCACTACTCGTTGGTGTGCTCCTGGTTTATGGCATCAGCCTAATCCCATCGTAGGGGCCAAAGGCAGCAGGCCTCGAGGACTTATGGCAGTTTGACTCACTCTCCCATGTGCAATGGGATAAGACCCCACGGGGTGCAAGAGCTAAGTCTCGCTGACCATTAGCCTTTGAGTGTTTATTTTGTTCTTAACATGCTGAGCCAAATATCAGGAAAGGCTCCTTGCTCTAGCGCAGCAAGTGCTTGGGCAATTACTACCTTGTCACGTTTTTGTTAGGCTCTGAGCTTGCAAACCATCCAGAGAGGGAACACTAAGCCAGCACACAAGGCAACACTAAACAGGCCAATTCCCACCCATTCCTTAAGGAAAGAAAAGTCTGAAGAAATCCAGGAGGTAAATTTAGTAAATCCTTGAGCCAGGGATGGATCCACTCTCGTCGAATTGACAATCACGATAGCCAATCTCAGCCCGTTCATGAGATCTTCTAAACCTGTAAGATATTGAAACAACTATCGAGAGAGATTAGCAGCTTGAGTAATACTTTGATATTGAATGGAAGTCACACACAAGCCAGGATATTTCCACTCGAAGCCTACTTGTGCTAGCTGCCAAAGCAACTGCATCACAGCAGCTGCTTCCTGCATTGGTTATCGGGCCTCCAAGCTCTCTACACACCTTCATCCAAGCCTCTAGTTATATGGAGTAATAGTGGCTCAGCATTCCTTAGTGCACTGTTCATACACTAGTTGTTTGATCAGTGGCATGGCTGCATCTGGATTACCAAAGATTCTCTCTGCAGCTTCTATTAATCTAGCCACAAAGTCAGAAAACGGCTCCATGGTGCCCTGTAAAAAAAAATTTTTTTTTGTAAGATTTCTGCTTACCTCCCCTTTATTACCAATCTGATTCACCTGTTTAAAGACTTGCAATGGGTAACCAGTCTGTTGATTAATCTGAAAGTCTGTTTGCTAATCAACAGCAAAGCAACTTTGCCCCAAAAGCATATCCCTATCCCAAACTTGATTCCCAGCTGCGTGATTAGTGTCTGCCTGTTCATTAGCAAATTAAAGTAAAAGAGGCTGTGATCCGTAAGTATGGACTCAGCCAAGGACTTTATAACCTTAAAATCCAAAGCTCATGAAAACACTGACCCTGTGTATCTTGAAAAACTGGATAAACAAGTGACAATTCAATTCTAACTGGAGAGTCGACAGTAGGCCCCCGAATCCAGCTCTCCTTCTCTGACTCTACTGAACGCTCCTCCCCTATCTGTTCCAATGCTGCCTGTGAGTTCTCGGGCCAGGAAGCCTCTCGGTTCTGCTCTAATGCTGCCTGGGAGTTCGCCTTCTGCCCCATTCCCAGCAACCTCTGGCTGGCGGCGGCGGTGCTCAGCCAGGCTGGGTACAGTAGCCCTGCAAATGGTAGCATGGTGAGGCGCCACAGAAGCGCCAGCCGCCGGTAGGGGCACAGGGCGGCCATCAGTTTGTCGCCGTTCGCTATGAGCGCTGGCCCGGCCGCTAAGGCCAGCCGCAATCGCAGCCCAGACTGAGGAGATCTGCTGCCCCAGGCCCCGCCAGGCTGGGCTCCGCAAGGCACCGTGTTGCCTACCACCGTCATCTTTCTTTCACTTTCAATTTGGCTACGGCAGCGGCTCCTCCCAGCGAGCTGCTTCCTCAACAGGACCCAGTTCTTCCAACTCAGAATTATCAAGCCCCAAAACCTCTAGTTCCTTTATCGGATAAATAGATCTCTTTTCTGAGGCCTGTTCCTTCTTACACTTCTCTCCCAGGGCGTCCTTTCCCTTGACTCTCGCTTCCGCAGACTGAACATCTTTGGAAGGGTCTTTATTCTTTGGCATGCCTCTTCTTTTTTCTTTCTGAGCTCCTAACCTCTTATCTCGCTCTGTTTCTGACATACTGTCTTGTAGATCAAGAGGCATCTTGTAGATGCCTCTCAGAGCTTACCTTTGTCCTGCAGTTCTGGATCCTCCCCAAAAAACGGGGGTCTCCTCAGTGGTGCCGGTGATGGCGAAGTTCCTGGGTTTCGGCACCAAATGTGGTCCGTGCTATTTTCCCGCCAGCAGGAACACACGGACACACACACAGGATCCTTCTGCAGCAAACCTT
>JADRCD010177716.1:0-11925 GCA_019843815.1 Montemys delectorum
CTATAAAATACCATCAATCTACAAAACCAATCTGTAAATAAAAACCAGAGTAGGCGATGGATAATTTAGGTGACAACTTGATGACATTAGGGAACAGCATAAGCATTATGTGGCACAGCTGTGGGGTTTTCTGAGGATCTGTGTGCAATCGAAGTAAACCGAGAAAAAAAGACCTGCCCTCAATGAGGATGGGTGCCATCCCATCCAGAAGGCCTGGACAGAACAGAAATGGCAAAGGTGAACTTGTGTCTCTTTCCAGGAGCTGGGACATTCTTCAAGGACATCAGAACTGGGGCTTTTCTAACCTTAGGACACCAAGATATTCTCAAGTGACTTTTGGCCTCTAGATAACAGTTGTCCAGGTTATGGAACATCCAGGATTACACTGAGCCTTGCTACTACACCCACAGATCTCCAGTTTGTACTCAGTCTATTGTCAGACATCTGAATCTCCCTAGCTGTGTGAACCAAGTATTCAAACGCATGTGCGAACAGGTCTAATGGAGCATCTATGCTTTATCTGTGTCATCGACATATCTATCTGTATTCCACTGGTCATGCCTTTCTAGAGTACACTGACTTGTTTAAGGACCTTTTACAAGAGAAAAGAAATGAATTTTAAATGGAAAGAAAAGAGGGAAGGAGGAAAGGAATGAAAGAATGGGAAGGGAAGGGAAAATGGATGGAATGTAGAAGAAATAAGCAAAAACCAATGGACCTAGTATAAATCTGAGCTTGTCTCTACTTCTGCTGCTTGCTGTGTCTTTTTTAAAAAACAACTCTTCCTGTGTTTTAACATACATATGTTCAGTGGTTTACTTTTGGTGAAATCTGAATTGAGCCAGGCTGTAGCTTCTCTCCTCACTCACTCTATATTTTACAGCATCTGACTGCAGAGACACTGTCTGTGTCCCTCCTGCCTCTGAACCCAGAGCACCTATGCCTCCTGCCGAGGTTAAATGGATATGAGACCCAGATATTATATCTAAGAATTATATCTGGACATCAACTCCATGCTCACATTTACAAAATTTGATCCACATCCAAAGGCCAAGGACTCTAAAGAAACAGACACTGTGAGAAACTTGTTAAAAGATCATTCCTCTAAAATGAATGAAGTGATATTGGTTTGGCAAATACACACGTATACGTGAGTGTATGTGCACCTATGCCTTTCCAATGTTAATTTGTGCATCATGTTTTCCTATAATTCAACTAACGATGCCCATATTCCTACTAGGTTTCCAAATGTAAAGAAACAGCCATTAGAGAGTTCTGTCATTGCTCTCAAGAGACTGGAATGGAAGTGTGTAAATGAACTTTTAAAGATAATTGGCTTCCAAACTCCTCTCCTGTCCTTCTTTCTTCACTTTTGAATGGTCCCGCTGGGAACAGCACATAAACCAATACAGGATTCTCTCGGCACAGATATGTGACAGGAGCCACTTGAGGGAACTGTGTCTCTTGGGGGTTGGGTGTGCTTGACAGCTGCGTAGCAGGAAACATTTACTCCCTCTGTTCATGCTTCCTCAAACTTATTTTGCCATTTCCTCTTCTCTACATTCTATGTCAGCGCTTTCTGGTTACTTGTTCTAACCTGGCTCAAGCATGCCCTTTGAAGGATGGGTACAGCTTAGTGGGAGAGCAATTAAATATGCTGCATCAACATCGAGATCAACCTCCAGCTATCCCCCAACATGTGCACACACACACAAACAAGCATACCCACACCGACACATAAAAAACCAACAAAACTAAAAGCCATGTACTTTGAATACACAAATAAGTAGGATTTTCTGCTATTTACTTTTTCCAGGATGTATGTCCAGCATATTCCATTTTAATGAAGTAAAGCTCAATATTCACAATCAGATTTCTCAAGATTCTCAGAACCCTCATTCCCTTGTTTACTAAACACTTGCTGGTCAATTACTCTGAAGCATTGTTGCTATTCAATTGCTGAGGGTACAGGAGTATGTTAAGTGCAAATAAATGTCCCCCAAGAAGCCAGAGAACAATCTAGGTAATGACAAAATGAGCGGTAATGGTCTCAAAATGCACAAAGTTCCTGAGGAAAAGGGATCAAGGGTCCCTTGCTGACTAGTGAGCAGCTGGTGAGAAGGACTGGTGGTGTCAGATAACACTGGAACTTTCCAACTTTAGAGCTAGTAGAAGGGGGATGTTTACTCTGAAAAGGCAACAAACAAACAAACAAACAAACAAACCCAAAACAGTGTAACAGAATGTCAGGCAAATGGCCAGAGTGCAAAGGCAGTGAGTTAGGAGAGACTGAGTGTGTGGGCCAGGTAGAGGGTTGTGATCTGTGGACAAAGATAAGCAGCAGCAGATCCTATTCGGCTCTGCTTACCATAATCAAGAGTTTGAGTGTTGTTATAGATTCTATAAAACGATATTTCAGCAAGTAGATATCCTCTACTACACACATGCTGCCAGAACAATCAGTCCCACCATGTATAGTCCTTGGTTGGTAGTTAAGTCCCTGGGAGCTCTGAGGATACTAGTTAGTTCATATTGTTGTTCGTCCTAAGGGGCTGCAAGCCCTTCAGCTCCATAGGTCCTTTCTCTAACTCCTTCATTGGTGACCGTGTACTCAGTTCAATGGATGGCTGTGAGCCTCTACAACCCAGATGTCCCTCAACAGAGGAATGGATACAGAAATTGTGGTACATCTACACAATGGAATAGTACTCAGCTATTAAAAACAATGAATTTATGAAATTCTTAGGGAAATGGATAGATCTGGAGAGTATCATCCTGAGTGATGTGACCCAATCACAAAAGAACACACATGGTATGCACTCTCTGATAAGTGGTTATTAGCCCAGAAGTTTGGAATACAGGAAGAACAACCCACAAACCACAAGAAACTCAAGAAGAAGGAAGACGAAAAGGTGAACATTTCATTCCCTCTTAAAAGGGGGAACCAAATACCCACGGAAGGAATTGCAGAGATTAACTATGGAGCAGAAACTGAAGGAAGGACAAGCCAGCCTAAATATAGCTGTCTCCTGAGAGGCTCTGACAACACCTGACTAATACAGATGTAGAGGCTCATAGCCATCCATTGAACTGAGTACATGGTCACCAATGAAGGAGTTAGAGAAAGGACCTATGGAGCTTAAGGGTTTGCAGACCCTTAGGACGAACAACAATATGAACTAACTAGTACCCTCAGAGCTTCCAAGGACTCAACCACCAACCAAGGACTATACATGGTAGGACTGATTGTTTGGCAGCATGCGTATAGTAGAGGATTGCAAAGTTGATAATCGATGGGAGGAGAAGCCCTTGGCCCCGTGAAGTTTCTGTGCCCCAGTGTAGGGGAATGCCAGGGCCAGTAAGTGGGAGAGGGTGGATTGGCAGGCATGGGGTAGGGGGAGGCAACAGGGGTTTGTTCTTGTTGTTTTTGTTTGTTGTTTGTTTGTTTGTTGGAGAGGAAACTGGGAAAGGAGAAATTTACATGTAAATAAAGAGAATACCTAATTAAAAAAAAAAAAAACAAATCATGAGCCAAAACTTATATTCCTTTAGAAAAAAAAATACTTATTTTATTTTATGTGCATGAGTGTTTTGCTTGCATGTATGTCTGTGTGCCGTGTGTGTGCTGCTAGCATTGGTCAGTGTGATGGAGACAGTGTTGGACTCCCTAGAACTGGAGTTACAGATCGATGTGAGCTGCCATGTAGATGATGAGACTCAACCTTGGGTCCTCCGGAAAAATCATCTCTCCAGCCCTACCTTCCTCCCTTCAAAGCTGATTGCTGTCGTGATTTTGTCATGGCAATAGAACAGTGACTAATCTGGAAGTTGTATCAATGAACCACTGTCTCTGCTTCATTTGTTTTTAAGCTGTGACATCAGCTCCTCCAACAGGGCTAAGTGTCTCCAAATCAGCATTGCCTTGGCTCAAGGTTATTACAGAGCACTCTGACCAGTGTTGGTCACTTTGACTGAATGCTTTAGGGCATGTACAATTAATTGAATAATGCTGCCAATGATAATAAAAGTGGTTGTTTAATTAGAAGGAAAGAATGTTGTCACATTCAAAGGGAGATAATGAAATAATTCAATAAAAGCCCATAAAGATCAAGATAGGTACTTGCTGTCCCTAGTCGAAGTATTGCTGTTGGCAGACTGTCTGCCTGCTGAGCACGAGGAAACAACCCAGCTGAAGACCTGAGGCTGTGCTTGCTGATGAAAACCAGCTGCAGGAAAGGGAGTTAAGCAAACACACAGTGTGGAAACTTTGAACTCTACTCTCTCTGCCAATGCTTACTTCCAAGATGGTGAGAGTAAGCTATGGAAACCAAGAAGCAAAGGAAGACATGAATTTGAGTTCATGATTCAGAACTCTGACTACAGTCCAACTATCCCTGAACCTGTAACAGGGTGTGCTGGTCCTTTCCTTCAGCCAATTGCTTCTTTGTCCTTCAGGTGGGTGGAGTCATCCTTGATTCCTCTTCTTACACACCCTCACCAACCTTCAATCAAATCCATTAAACTGTACTTTCAACATACATCAAGAATCCAGCTATGCCCACCCCACCCCCCTCCCTGCAAAGCTCCACCAACCTACTTCCAAAAGAAAGCAAGTACAGAGACAGATTATACCTTTTAGTGGAGAACCAGGCAGCAACCAATCCAATCAAACAATGAAGCTCCCATTACCAGTGATAAGTGATGTCATATGAAGCGTGTAACAGGCTGTAATGAAAAAAAGGCAGTCTGTCTCTGTGGGATTCTGCACAAACGCCAGTAGCCTGGTCCAATAACAAGAAAACAACAGCCAAAACCAAATTAAAAGGCATCCTACAATGGAAGCACTAGTCCTCAAAACTCTGAACATCATAAAAGTAAATAAATAACTGAAGATGAATATACACAACATAGTCTCCTGGGACAGAAGAAAAACATTTGGGAAAACCTGGGTAAAGTCTAGAGAGCCACTGTGCCACAATCCCCCCTCATCTGTGGCTTTTCTCTCCATGGTTGTTATTGTTCATGGCCATTCAGGATCTGAAAATATAAAGCTGTAAAGTCCGGAAAGACACAAGTCTATAATTATAAACTATGCCCTATTCTGAGGAGGTTAATGAAATCTTGAGCTGTCACTGCTCCATCCTACATAAGATGTGAATAATTTCATTGTCCAGTTTATCCATGTTGTGTATGCTACCAGTCTGTCAGTCAGTTTGTAGTAGCTGTCTGGGTTGTTGGGTCATCCATTGATCTCACAGCACTTGAATTCAAGTAATTCCTGTTCTATTTAATTATGGCTCCAACATGCAAGAATGAGGACGCTGGGGACTAAGATATATCAAAGTGAATCTGTTTTGTTCTTTCAGAGAAAAGATGAACTTTTTCAGACTTAGTAAGAAATGAGAAATATCCCCATGCTGACATTTAGATTAAGAACGAAGCTTGTATCCACAAAGTTGTGAAGAAGGAAAAGTTTGGGCTTGTTTTCTGTTACTATAACAAAATGCCTGAAGTAATAAACTTAAAAAGAATAAAGGTTTACTTTGGCTCGCAGTTTCCGAGTTTTCAATCCATGAACTGGGTCCTTTTTTTGCCTCTGTCAAGGCAGTGGTATATCATGGCAAGTTGCACATAACAGAGCAAATCTGTTCATCTCAAGATTGCAGGAAGTAAATGAGAGGAAAAAGATCAGCACCCAAACTTACCTTCCGAAGCACTTTCCCAAGGACCTGAAAATTCATCAGTAACATCCCAAAAGGTTTCCCTGACTCTAATACTACCACATACTGGGGACCAAGACTTTTACATCCAGGTCAACAGGTAACATCCCAGACAAAAACTGTGGCAGACTTCACACCACAAAAGCCATGACCACACAGAATTAAAAAAAAAAAAAAAAAAAAAAGGAAAAGAAAGTGCTTAATGAGGATGGACAGGAATAAAGGATGCAGTTCCTTGATGTCTGTGGTTATAAGCCTCGGTCTCAGTACACAGCCTCCAGAGACTAGGGGAAGCACTGTTGGCTTGGGGAGGATAATGTAAAAGATTAAATCTTGGTTTCAGCAAGTATGCCATGGTTAAGTAAGGCGCAATCATAGAGGTAGGTGAGTGGCCTACAGTGACACTTGGCAAGCAGAAAAGAGTTTTCTGACATGAGACCTACAGCAAGATTTTAAAAAGCATGTTAATGCAGAAGGAATTAAGATCATTCTCTCCTCTGACATTTAGATTAAGAAAAAAGCTTGTGTCTGGAGGGTACCCTGACCCCTGTCTGGAGGGTACCCTGATCCCTGTCTGGAGGGTTACCCTGACCCCTGACTGCACACCCTGGCCCCTCTGAAGTCACTGTTTGAGTGCACCTACTCTCTGCTCTCACTATTGTCCTGAACTTTTGTAACTGGCCCTTGTTGTATCCAGCTCACCACAGGCTACTTGCTTCTACTTTCCTGTGCCCCATTGCTAAAAGGTAAGCACCAAGAGGCAGATTTTTGTCTACAGTTTATGATAATGTCCTCAATTCCCTCCAGCACACGGGAGGTGCTCATGATTTTTTTCTTAGAACTAAAATGACCTTTGGTGGTTACTCAACTTTGACTCTTCCACATCACCTTAGAGATTTCTGCTGAAGCTTAAATGTATTCAAGACTATGAAGGATTGAGCACAATATTTATCATGTGAAACACTTAAGTTCCTTCCTTCCTTCCTTCCTTCCTTCCTTCCTTCCTTCCTTCCTTCCTTCCTTCCTTTCCACTAGCAAATTCTCATTCCTAATGCTTGTGCTCTTAAGAATGTGCTATCTCTGTGGCTGACGATACCACATTAGCTACAGATTTTCCTGAATTAAGGAAATATTTGTAAATATTTGCAACTTGTGATTAATTCTTAATACATACATGTCCCAACATGTAAAATTCTGTGGTTTATGTCTGCTTTACTACAGGAAGAAGATGGGGAAATTTGAAGATCTTGTGGTTGATTTGCAGCAAGCCTAAAGTGACACTGATATTTTTCAAGTAGTCCCATGTCCTCAAAAACTCCAGAACTTAGTTTCAAAACACTGTCGTCCATGGTCCCCACCCTGACTTCTGGGTACTGCTTTATTCACAGCCCCACTTGAGGTTCTCTCATGTGGACTGATTTAAACTCTCACCTATGGCTAATATGGGTAGACAGGAAAGCCATATGTCATAGTGATACAAACAAAGCATGAAATGCTCTGCATTCCTGAAATGAGAAAGGCACCATCAGAACTGAGAAAGACTTAGTGCCTATCAATTGCTTGACGTCTTTAGGAAAGCAATCTCACGTCTACAGTGACCATGCTCACCTGGCATCTTTCTAGTTCTAGTAATAATGGTAAGTACATTTTGAATATCCTTATTGTGAGAATAAAAAAACAGATAAAAATATCATTTTGTAATCATTACTAGGCATGAAATCATTATACTGCTTTTACTACTGCCACTATTATCTTCTTATATAAGTTACATACCAAACACCAAAGCTAAGCGCTTACCATGCTATGCTCTTGTTTCGAAAGACAATATTATGGAAGAGGTTCCAACTTTATTCTCAATGTTTAACTATGAAACTGGAGTTCGATGTGAGTTGGTATGCTAGAAAGGAATGAGGAATTAGTCTCCAGAGACCTCATCCCAGGGTGGATTCTATCACTTCCTGTGTGTGCAGAGTCCAAAGTCTGAAGCCAGTACTCAGAGCACTGCTATTCATACATGTTAATTGGTATTGGGTTTATATTTATTCTGTGTAGGTCACAAATTTTATTGTCCAGGCACACATGTCAGGTCTAGTCAGAAAATCTGGAGCCTGGAATTGAATTTCCGATGCCCTTTGCCCCACAACAGCTTACAGGTTACAGTCAAACCTGAGTGTTATCCATCTTTGTGGTTGGACACCAGGGACATTTATTGGCCTAAAAGTTAAATGGCATAGGAGAAATTCACAGTAAAGCAGACTCTTTTGTCTTCTTTAGTCAGACTTGTGGCGACAAGTCACCTTGTACACCAAACAAGGTGAAGGTCTTTTTTTTTTTCTAGAATCTTCCTTGGTCAGAAAGAGAAGGACCCCAAGTTGGAAGAACAGACATATAGCTTGGGGAGTCCCTTTCCCATACCAAAACCAGACACTGAGAAACAAGGTAAATTAATTTGTCAACAGACATAAGGCATAAAGCAGAGTGATATAGCATAAACAAACATGGTTCCTGAGGTCCCAGCCCTGCCCTGCAGAATAAAAATATTAGTCCACAGCTAAAAGGGCTGGGTGATGGATGCATGGCCAGAGAGAGGCCTTTGCAGGGTCAAGAGTGAGTTACAGCAGGGGAGTCCTCCGTGTGCACTCATCAGGGAAGATGGTCATCCCATAAAACCTCAGACAGCTCCAGCCCACGCTCATCCCACACATTGTGAATACTGATTTCATGCTGACTGATTTCAGCCTTGTAGGTCTGAAAGAAAGGACACAAATGAAGAACTAGAGCCACAAAAACCTCAGTTCAGCACATTCCCGTGCTGTAAGGGTGGCAGACAAGATGAGACGAGCCCTCATGGTTCCTAGCATCTCTATTAAGGCTAATAATTTAAGAGCTACTAATCTACAAATCAACACAGGGTTGAAAAGGAATTATAAACACCCACCTAGTATATCTTGGAAACTCAGCTCCTGTCCCATAAAAACCTACTGAGGTTTAGATGAAATCACAGAAACAGTTCTACAGAACTTTCTAAATAGGAACTCTGTTAGCTCTCCTTTGCGGCGTAATTATTCATATTCAAATTTTCCCAATTTCTTTATTTAATCTACTCAATTTTGTGATTGGTTACTTTGCTTCTTATTAATTGCATATATTGATGTATTTATTATTTGTGAAGCAAATAATGTCTCACTTTGTAAGCCAGGCATGCTTTGGACGTTCAGTCCTCCTACCTAAGTGCAAGGATTCCATGTGTATGACATTATGCTCTGGTTCTTTTATTTTTACTAATGTCTACTGTTTTGCTAAAATCAAAGTATTATTCAACCTAGAATGCAAAGATGAATGCAATGATATAGTCCATTAGAAATGTGAGGTTTTATGATGGGAGTATGACATACATGTATAAGTACATTATGTTCACAAGTACATAAAGCATAGAGAAGACTGTAACAGTTGCACAAGACCAGTGCTTATTTTTTAAAAGTCATAGTCTATTTTCTACTAGAAAGAAGGTAAAAAAAGCAATTCTTATTAGGTTCAAATAATTTCCTGACAAGTATTTGGAAAATAAATATCTGTTGTGTTCAAGAATGGGCTTGTGAAAAGTTTTCTTTTACCTTCGAATATGAGCCGTTGCATATTCAAATCCATAACCCCTGCTAGGAACATTCTTCTATAGTGCAAATGTGAACATCATACACTGAATTTTAACCTCATTCATGGAAATTTATTTCCATTTTTCTTTTGTTCTCAGTTTTGTGGCTAATGTTAACTGCTGTGAGGTTTCTTCTTTTTCTCTGCTTAGGAGTTCTATCTATAGGTTATTGATTACTATATATATGTTATCTAAATGGGATCCCATATTTTTCATGTTAAAATTCCCGCAAGTCTGGCATGCTCTAACAAATTTACCAAAATAAATAGTATGCCTTATTCAGCAAACCATATAATCATTTTATATGCATACATACAGAGAAAAATTTTTACATATATAACAAAGAAAAGCAATCCATCTATTATAGGAAAACATACTGTCCAATCTACTGTGGAACTTGAAAGTAAATAGCACATAATGGACAGAAGAAAGCAGGAAACTTAGTTTTGACTGAAAACCTTCTATATTTTCTGCCATATACACAATTCCTCTGAAAATTGGAAATGCCAGATCTAACCCTAATTTCACCAGCCAAGCTACTGGGTGACTCAAGCAAAGCTACTTCAATCTGTAAATCTTAGTTTCCTGAGTTCTGAACTCTTTTAAAACATGAGCCACAATGAAGAATACCTTTATTTATACATGTACCCAAGAATGTTCATATACATATGAAGGCATATATATTGAGAAAATATAAACTTTTATTGAGAATTACTACATGAACCAAATCCATTCTTAATTCTGTATTCTTTTTTTTCCTTTATAAATTCTCAATTACCACTCACTAAATAAATATCATGGATTTTATCCCAAACCAAAACACCTCTGAACCCCATATCTACTGTGCTGTATGAGGTTATGACTGTCATCTGAGTGAGAGGTAGAAGGTAGAATCCAAGCACATGAACCTAATCTGCCTTCAAAAAAACTCATTAAAAATATAGGTTTACATGCTGATGGAGCCTTGGGCTACAGGTTTTACAAGAGGTCATTCATGGATATAGCCTGTGGACTAGAACATACCACTCACATCTAAACCTTTATCTGTAGAATGAAAAGAAGGAAAGCAATCACTGCTCCCACAAAACTTCCACAGGAAAACTCAGAATGCCTACCCAGCTCTTCAGAAATGGCAATGTCCTTATTAGCATGAAATATTCTATAGCAGACACCATAAGAAAACTGATATAGAAAACACACTAGATTATAGCAGTTTCTAACCTCCAGGACTTGTCAAGGCATAGGGAGATATTCTTATAGTAGTCTCATCTTCAAGAATATATGATTTGTATGTAGTAGATAAAGAAGAGAGATGAGAAGTGAATGCATTTCCAGAACACTGCTTGCAGGAAAACATACTGTCCAATCTTCTGTGGAACTTGAAAGTATTTTCAATATTTCACAGACAAACCAGATTCTAACACTTTAAAATAACATATTTAATTCATTTTATTAGCTTTAAAAGATTAGGTGAGCTGCAATTGAAGGCAGGGTTCCCTATTGTAGATGGTCAAAGAAAATGTGGAAAACCATTTTATTAAGTTGAGAAGAACATTAAGTGGGGAACAAGGTGTCATTCAAATCCATTCATTTACTTGACAGAAATGTCATTAGCACTGTCTTGATACACAGTCAGTCCCATTCATATAAACACACTTTGCCACAGGACTGTGCACCTATTCCTACCAAAGAATGGATTTTTGATCCTTTCCGTGTTATAGAACATGGAATAGTTGTGACTGACTTGAAAAGAAATGAAAGGAAAAGAAAAAAAAAGTAGAACAGGATAGGATGAAATGGGATAGGACAGAGCAAAAAAAATAGAATAAATAGAAATAATAGAATATTATAGACAATGTTACAGTAAAGCTGAGCCTTGGCTTTCAAAGCCCTTGTTGTCTTACAGCCGGGACCAGCCTGCTAGATGATCATCAGTAAGTAATTATCTGCATCACGTCAGGTAGCCACGATCCAACCATCAGATACATGGGCAAGGCTATCTGAAAGTCCTTAATTAGCCTCAAGTAAAAGAAAAAAAAATCCCTCTGAGGTCACTAGAGGCACATTTAAACCACAGAACATAGTCCTGTATGCTGTGTACAAGGACAAAGGTTTTTTTTTGCATCAAGTCACAGAGTTTTGAGGAGTTTTTATACACGGCAATGAACCCCTAGAAAGTCCCTGGGCTATGTAGAATAGAACAAGATGGAATACCTTGAAGAGCTTTTTCCAGCCCTAAAGTAATGATTTTTTTGCAAATCCCAGACCTTGTCATTCTTTTGAGTAAGAACAGTAATACGTGCGTATTTATGTCTGTATAAATTTTTAAATGAGCTAAAACCTAACTGTAAACAGAGGCTGTAATACATTCTCCCTGCAGGTCGCCACTACAGAGACCACTGTTGTGAACTGCTTCAGATCTATGTTTCCACAGTAATGCTGTGATCCTGCACCCAGGAAAGCACAGCTGGCATTTGCTTCTATTTCTCCTAGCTCCCAGGCTTGGAAACCACAACATCCCTCAGGGAAGTTTTGCCACTATACAGAGGAATT
>JADRCD010177717.1:8171-18173 GCA_019843815.1 Montemys delectorum
GAGGAGGAAGAGGAGGAGGAGGAGGAGGAGGAGGAGGAGGAGGAGGAGGAGGAGGAGGAGGAGGAGAAGATAGTGAGATAGTATATGGGGTGAAGTCAGTCATAGTGTCTGAGGATTAATTGCATTTGCACATTCACTGTGAGTTCATTTCCAACCACATACACTAAAACACACAAACATTACACCAATGAATGGACAGCTAACTAAAAGTTGGTATAGGCATACATATGAACATCATTCAGCTTTTAAAAAGGAAATCCTGCCATTTGCCACAATGTGCACACCAGTTGTCAGGTAAAGTGAAATAAACTAGACCCAGAAGGACTGCCACACAGTCTTGCTTACATGTGGAATTTAAGACAGAATCAGGAACCAAATGCACAATTGGCTTTCCATGATGAAAGATTCATCTCCCCAGGTTTGTGTCTACAAATTCAGCTAAACCACATACTTAGAGTATTAACATAAACCTTTATTGAACTATTATGAACACAATCGGAAATTTTTATAGAGTCTCTAAACAACACAGTGCAACTGTGTGGATCATGTTTATGCTATGTTAGGCAGAAGTCATATAGGAATGATTTAAAGTGCACGGAAGTGGCTGGGTGTGGTAGTACATGTAATCCTTGCACTTGGGAGGTAAAGGCAGGAGAATTAGGAAGCAAGGACTGCCTGGGTTAGACCTTGTCTCCAAACAAACAAAATAACAAAACCCTATACAGAAAGGTGTTCATAGGATATATGTCAACACTGTTTTATACAAGGACTTGAGCATCTGCCGATTTTGGTATCTACAGGGGCCCTTGAATAAAACCCTACAGTGAAGGATCACTACTGAGATCCATAATAAAGCAAAGGTCAACAGAGACAGGCATGGGGGAGGAAATAGGGAGGGAGTGGTTAAAGATATAAAGTGGAAGCCACGTAGGATAAGAGCCAGTGGCTAGTGTGCAGTTCAAGAACTGCTGCTGTGTTAGGGATTTTTGACAAAATAAATAGGTCAAAGATAATTGTCACAAAAATAAAAGTGAGCTATGTAAGATGTTAAATATGTGAGTTTGCTTTACCATCAAACCTTCTTACTGTACATATTTAGTAGAACCACATGGTAAGCCTCAGATACAGCCAATATAATTTACTGTATGAAGAGAAACCATGTCTGATAGTGCCCGATGATGATATGGGACACTAAAACAACAGACAGATGAGCAGTGTTACTCTGAGAGCAGAGGATAGGACAAAGGTTTTGTTTTGTTATATTTGTCTTTGTGTTGGGCATAAGAGAGAAAGCAAGACAGATATACAGTTATAAGTTCTTGGGCTGAGTTCCTAGGAGGTACTTCACCGGTTTTGATATCTTAAAATGTGCCAGGGACTGGCCTTGAGATACGTGCTGATCTGACCTTGGTTTGCAGCCACTCGTGTGCATTGAGATTGAAGTCAGCTGGCTGCTTCACTTCACAGTGCGGTGACACCAGACAGACTGAGGTGGGCTCCCCAAAAGTTTTTTTATTGGGTGATTGTCCTCATCGTGAGTGTCTGGTTTTCTACAATTCCATACAGAAAACCTAGTAGACAAGACAAAGAAATTGGCTTTCCTCCTAATGATAGAAAGTTTACCTTGCGTAACATTTGCTCCATGTTGAGAATATGTTCCTGAGGTCAAGGGCTCCATAAACACATTCAACATAAAAGTCAATGGATGTGTGTTTAGAGCACTGTTAGGAGTCAGCCAAGCCATCCTGATTTAATTAACAGAGCTCTCCATGGACTCTTAGACCAGCAGATTGATGTATTAGATGACTGGGATCCACTATGCATCCTCAGGGCAAACAAGATTGCTATGTGTAGCCCATCAGAAGTGATCCATCGTATTGCACCTATTTTAAAAACTGTAAAACCATCAGGTATGATAGCTTTTAATCTCAACACTTGGGAGGTGAAGAGAGAAGGATTGTATAACTTGAAGCCCAGCCTAGGTGACATAGTGAGGCCCTGTCTCAAAACAGACAAGAGATATCACTTCTCCGCAGCAACATTGATTTACCTATTTATAGGTAAGAAGTCTTGGTAGTTTGATCAGCCAGCTATAAAGATTTTTTATCTGTTTCATGAAGAAACCCCAACAAACCCAAGGAGCAAGACAGGAGAATTCCCCTTTGGACTGTGACTTCTAAGTTGACCAGGCATTTGCTAATGTCATTTCATTTAAATTTCTGTCACCATAGATATGATTACCATGATCACAATTTCTACAGAGTGAAAGAGCCATGCATCTAAGAGCTTGTGTGATTTGATAGGACACAGGCACTAGAAAAGAGCAAGTGACATGAGGCACAGTTGAGATGTCACAAGGCACAACTGAGATTCCAGGACTGGTGGATAGTATAAGACCAGGAAGCCATACCAAGCTAGACATGAAAAGCAATGGCAAGCAGCACTTGGGGTTTATTTCCTGATGCATTCCTAATAACAGCAGGCTAGAACATGGTGCTCAGCATAGCTTGCATGGAGGAAGAGCAGAGGTGGAGAGGAGCCAGAGAGGACATGTGTAGAGAGCCAAGGCAGGGCATCCATCTGCTTTATCTGCTGTTGATAAAGAGGGCTAGCTTAGACTAATCCCCAGTGAACCCTGGCCTCCTGGTAAGCATGAGATGGGAAGGCAGGAACATGGCTTCTTGTGCCTTAAGCTCTGAGCTCACTTCTTAAACCTTGAGAGCCAGATTTGGATATCCACTGAAGTCCTGGAATGAAACCCCATGGATACTGAAGGATGACAGATTAAAACAAGGCTGGCAGAAGCAGGAAGCAGGAGGGAATAGGGAGACATTGGTCAAAACACCAAGGAGAAGACAAGACAAGACAAGACAAGAGAAGAATAGAGAAAAAAAAAGAGAAGAAAAGAGAAGAGAAAAAGAGAGAGAAAAGGAAACACATCTGTACACAGGAGGAGGAAGTAACAGGAAAACACATACATGTACATACATGCGTATGATCACACATGTACACATATATATCCACAAACCTACAGGTATAGAAATATATAAAAATGATGCATTCACACACACAAACATAAATGTGTCTATGTACCCAGGAGCACACATGAGTGCATATTACCCATACTTGCATAAATGCCTATATGTATATGGGCACACGTATATGCGCACACATACACATTTACTTGTGCACATATATTCAGCACACACATCCCTGTATAAACTTACAGATTAACACATACTCATCTGTCACCAGGGCCCCAGTGTCTGCTGTCTATCACTGACTAAGACTGAACCAAGCCTTAAAGGAGTAGTGCTTCCCTGCCACAGTAAAAACACGACAACACACACCATATTGTCTGCCCCACACTCTTGAATTTTTTCTTTTTACAAAGAAGAAAACAAGAAACATAAGTTGGTGACTTTGCCTCAAGAAAGCCATCTCCTAGACAGAAGAGAGTCTAATAGCATAGCACAAGGCCTTAAGCCCATAACATAGACAAACAGGAGGGCCACTCACTTAGGACATGGCCAGTCCAGAAGGATGCAAGAGAGGTGGAGCACACTGTCTGTCTCATACCAACAGGCACACATGCTATCTATCCAACACAAGCAAATCCCAGGAAAGGCCAGAAGCTTCCAAGGTGGCCAGTCTCTCACGCCGCAGGCACCTCCCTGAAGCTCCAGAGAGAGGGCTCCCTTCTCGGGAGCCAGAATATCAACAGCAGAAAAGAAGTAAATAAAAATAATAAAAACACTAAGTTGTAAGGAACTTCCCCTCCTGAAGAAAAATAACCATGACAGAGTTTGGCACAGAACCCAATATCCAGAGCCTAATCATCTGCAGGCATTTTAGGAACCAGCCTGGGCCTGAAGACTCCTAGAAAATAAACAAGAGGACTCTGGTCCTCAGAGGTCCCTTTGCCCTGCTCCCATGTGCCCTGACTAATCATCTTAGTAGGTGTTGGGTCAGCAACAACAAGGGATCTGATGAAGGGCGTTTGCTCGCTTTGTTTACACAGCTAATTTTATCACTGCTTGGAAAGCTAATGGTATGATTTCTGCTGTAACTTTGATACGTGTCCAGTTGAAGCAGGACTGGGTCACTTCAGAGACCAATACAGCAAATCCAAAACTTTCTGATGTGGGAAATATTCGTATGTCAAACTTGCTATTTTGTCCAGAATCCTATCCTCAGTGATAATAAGTGGTTCTTCCAGCCCAGTACTCCTCTCACTGTGGACCGTCAGCCTCACTCCCTCCATGAACTGGGGCTTGCAGGTAAGGCTTCTCTTGAGCTCATTGAAATTTGGGAACCTTCTTTCTTACCTGCTGTCTTTAGGAACAATGCTGGTAAATGAAATTCAAGATAATGACTCAGAACCCAGTTGCTAGCTGCAATCAAAAGCATTTGTTCCTGTTTACACAGACTTACACAGACACTTGGTGTCTTAAAAACTTGCATAATTGACACAGCTTGTCAAGCTGTAAAGTATATACAAATCACCTGAGACTCTTGTTAAAATAGATTCTGTTTTGAAAATTTTAGGGTAGACCCCGATATTCTACACAAACAACTCTACAATATTTTCCTGGGTCTAAGGTATACGTTCAGTAGCAAGACTCTAGGGAATGGATAGATCAAGGCACAGCTCAATGTATGTATTGCATATTCACCCTCAGAAGCTTCTTCAGCTTGAGAGGGAAGTTTATTTTCCCATAATCCTCAGCATCATGATTTCTTTACTCTGAAATCTTGCTGAACTAGGGCTATATAACAATTTCCTCCAAATTGAAACCATCTATCTTGGAGTAAAGTTCCTTAAGATTAAGAAAGGTTTAAGTCCCTAATACTCTAGCGGAAATATCTCAAAAGTCTCAGTAAGTCCCTAAAACAGACAAGATGCATAAGGATACTCCCTCCCTAAGGTTATAGAAGCAGTAAGGACTGCAGCAAGAAGACCCTACCACATGCTTAACTACCTGGGAGTCATGCAAATAGTTCCAGGATGTTAGCCTTCATGAGTCCTCATGCATGCTGGGATGGGCTTTCAAAATGCAACTTCCTTTGAGTCATCCATGCTCCTATTCAGTAGGCTCATTGGTTCCCAAGTTGGACTTCAATGTTATCATAACAAGCCACACAATTTCTCTCTCCAAGTAATTGTTCACATTACTTTCCCTTTCTAGAAGTTTCCTTCTGGCCAATCTAACAATAGAAATTCAACCTAACTTATTAAGATCTTCTACAAAAAAATAAAAGAAAAGAAGGAAGGAAGGAAGGAAGGAAGGAATTAACCACTCTAAGTGAAGTTTGATAATAATCATTTCCCACCATTCTACCATCAATATTGGATTAGGAAACCATATGGTGGCCAAAAGAGTCCATCTCTAGTCTTTTTTTTTCTTTTTTCTTTTTTTCAGCAATAGAGGGGAAACTGGGAAAGGAGATATTATTTGACATGAAAATAAAGAAAATATCTAAAAAAAATGATCTGGCCTATCAGAATAGGAACTTATGAGATAATTTATAGTTCATGTCCAGTCAGGCCTATGATCCCAAGACTCCATATCACCATTTTGACATCAGTTAGGGTGTCATTCTTTAACACCGAGAAAATTAGGGACATTTTTGAAGGATGCATCTCCAGTCTTTTTATTTGACTACTACATTTTCAAGTGATGCAAAATCAATATGACACGAGGGCTAAGGATGCCTTGAAGTCCACAGAGGTTAAAGCATCGTCAAGGATGCAGGGATGGTTACTGGAGGTTAATGAAAGTGAGATGGGCAGTGGGAATGTTCAAGACCATGTATAGGCACCTACCCCCTAGGGAACATAGGACAGAGGATGCTGCTTTGTTGGAGGCCAGGAAGATTTCCTCCCACTCCATAACGTTGCCATCTCCTCCCACCAGCTAACACTGTGGTCTCATGCTTCAGCTGAAACAAATCCAGAACAGAATATCTGCTTGTTGATAGACCTCCTGCTCTTGAATTTAAGTCAGCTGGGCACACATGGAAAGACCATGCCTCACACATTACAGGTCCAACAGCTCCAGGTTACTCCAATAATGGGCTATAAATACTTAGTAACTAAAAGTTGTATCCATAGTGACCAAGTTCAACCTTCATTCCTGTTATTCCCTAACCCATGAAGTATAGCAACTATATGTATGGCATTTGAATATTATTAGGTATTTCACGTAATGTAGAGATGATGTAAAGTCTGCCAGGAGCATGGGTATGGGGTATATGCAAGTACTATGAGATTTTTCATCAACTGAGAATCTTGGTGTCAGTGTAGGAGGGATGTTCTTGAACATCCGTAAGGATGACTCCAGTATCAGGCCTGAGTTATATAACACAGGAAGGAGAAGGAGAAGGAGAAGGCAACCTTCTAGACAGCTTTCTGTCTATAACTATCTATTTCTGTAAGAAAGAGTGCAAACTTGTCAGAATTCTGACACTTGGGGCCATTGGTTGCTGGTTAGGTGGTTCATTGAGATTTAAATGCTTAGATTTAAGTGCAGTTCGCAACTCCTTGACCCCTCTCACAACTTTACCCTCTTTGCCTCTTTCAGTGTCTTCTTCCAGGATCTGCTGTGGGTGTCTAATCAGAGCATCTTAGATTGAAGAAAAAAACCCACACATCTGGGCAGAGGTGGGCTGTGTATTCATCTGTCGTAGGTGGGTGAATGGGATTCTAATATGCTGGGGTGTGTTGTTGTTGTTTCTTTTGTTCTGTTTTTGTTTTTGTTTTCTCTTTGTAGCCATTGATAAAGTATGACGTAGGTACTCAATCTAGCCACTAAATCCCTTGATCCTGTTTGTTTACTCCCTATTATGTGGACCCCAACAACTAGCCCATCTACTAGCTTTAGCTCATGTCTGCAGCTCTTGCCTTCAACATCTTACTTTGGTATTGTTCCCAATTATAAAATAATAAAATTGAAATTGTCAACCTTTCCATGGCCAGGAAAGATTCATTGTGTGTCCCTGTGTGATGAGTGGGAACAGACTATTGAAGTGTCTAGATTAATAGTAAACAGGCCTTCACCCAGCAGCATAGGTATCAATTAATAGTCATCCCTAAATATTCTAAGATGCTCACTGTTGTAATTCATATTGTTAACCCTGTTGCTGGACTGAATTCCAGGAAGGAGGAGTCTTTCCCAACACTGCTGGCTGATAGACAGCAGCTGGGAAAGACCTCTGGGAGGCAGCTGCAGTTTGGCAATGGCTGACATCATGGGCGATTTTAGGGAGATGCACCCTAGGCTTTCTCAGAGACATGTTATGTCTAATTGCAAGTCCTCTTCTCCCTGCCCAAGTGCCAGACTCATTGCGGAGGTGCTTGTTTGCTCTGGCCTCTTGGGAGGTCCCTCATGCCTCCTTGGTGACCTAATCATTAGTCCTCATGTCCAGTGTATTTAATTTATGTGACTCACCACTAGACAAGACAAGAGATCTCTCCAGAATATGGGAGCAGAAGCACTAATAATACAAACTGAACCCAGAAAATGGATCTGTTCATTCATGTTCCATAGAAATTCCAACAAAACTAGACAATTGCTTGAGAATACATCATCCCCATTCCCATGTATTGAAAATATTTTGATCAAAACTCAAGCATGATTTACTCAGGATGCAAAAAAAAGTAAACTCCACAGAAAAGATATAAATTAAGTACCACGCTGCCCACAAGCATCATGTTTTCCACAATCATAAGAATGTCAACCTTCCCCTCGTCCTAAGCCTGTCTCTATTTATGTAAGAGTTCCTGTGTGTTTCTTGGGAAATGGTGCCTCTTGTACCACTTTTATTGTGCTTTTCTTTCAGTAGGAAATACATATTTTACTCAATACATAGAATTGAAAAATTAGTCATATGAAAAGAATAGTTAGATTTTTTTTTATCAATCTATAATATTGTGCTTATTTTGAGGCTGCTCGTGCAATGAAATCTCTTTCCTGTTGCATTTTCAAACCATAATTGTCTTCTTGTAGCAGTGCTGAGATTTTAACTGGCTGTGACTGCAGGCACCTATCAACTCTAGCACTTTAAATGGGTCTCCGGCTCCCTCCCTCCCCTTTAACAGGCAAGTGTTTTGGTATAAGTGTGATTTTTTAATAAGCGGAGAAGTAAGTTTTAGAGAGATTGAATGTTCTTCAAACAGGTTTAAAAGAACTGTTCTGAAAGTAACCTTCACATTGTGATAGCTGTCTATCCTTTGAAACCTTCTAGACTCTTCCAGAAGCAGGTCTAGACTGGGTGCTTGCATACCTGTCAGTATCTTGCCTCCTTCAGCTTCCTCCTTGATTAAATATTTATTTCAGTCCCCCCACTTTACTAACCACTTTAACATATATTTTGTAGTGCTTTCCACATTTTTCAGTACCTAATGTTGTTTTTGAGCAGTCCTTATTTGTATTTTATTTTTTTTTACAAGCTAAGTCCTTTAGTATTTTATTGTTCTGTTGGCTGCAAATTCTAATTTATTAATTTCTTCTGTTATATGCTTTTGCTATAGCTCCATTTCCCAATCCTCCTTTTTGTTGTTTGTATATGGTGCTCTGTCTTTCAAGACATATTTAGGATACTTCACTAATATTTCCAATTTACTTGGGGTTATTTCATTGTGATATTGCAGTTCTTTGGTTTTACAGATTTACAATATGAATCCCTGGATTCTATAATTTCTGCTTAATAGACAGCTCATCTGGTGAATCTATTCTAAATATAATTGCATCATTTATATTTTCTCCATAACTCACTCTCATTAACAGTGACTGAGTGGGACAAGCAACCTTCTAAGCTTTGCTTTATTCTGGCACCTATTCCTACAACTTTATAATAGTTTTTGATTTATCTGCTAAACGGTATTTGGTGATACAGATGTTCATGGCTTTTTTTTTTCTTGTGGAATGTAAGTCTTATGTAGAGATGTCTTTGTGTGTTTCTCCTTGAACTCTACTTCCAAGTTGCATCCCATGCCTCTATTTCATTTGAATTTGGGTGATTCATGATCTATTTATGATCTTTCATGCTTAGAGTTTGTTTTAAACAGAAGATTATATGTGGTTTTAATAACTTAAAATGTCCAATAGTGTTAAAGGCTTAGAGCAAATGAAAAAAAATAACATTTCTCAAGTTTACTGTTGCCATTTCAAATTCTAAAAAGCAAAGCAATTCCTTCAAAGGGTTTCAACTTTAACTATGATTGTTACCTTAACCTATGTTTCTGAATTACAATTTTTTGTTTTACTACTTATTACTTATTGGCTCACGATTGCTCAGCACCCTCCCCCCTTTCCTCCTTTGTTCACTCTCCCAAGATAATAAGATCTCATTTTTTTTTGTAAAATCTATATTCAGTCTTTGTTATATTAAATGGCAAATACTGTTCTGCACTGAATAGATTTTATGCAACTTTAGTTTTTCCAGCCATTAATAATTGCTTCTAATTTTTCTTCATTACTAGCAAGCATTGAGAGGCCCTCCAGTCCAGCAACATTATAAACAAAACTCACCACCCAGATGATGTGGATTTTAAGAGTAAACCCATGGATCTGCTAGATATAGCCCAGCTTCTGCTCATGGGATGTTGACTTTCTTTGGAGTACCCAAGAAAAGAGGTTAGCTACTAAAGGGTCATTAGTCTTCTTCTGGAGCCCTTTCTATAATGAAGTGGCTCTAGAGTAAAAGATTTGCTACGACTTTTGCTGCCGTAATGAGTCCTAAGTGTGAATTCTGGCAGCCCATCCTCTCTTTCCCTACCCTACAAATGTGTGTTCTTCCATTTTTCTTGTTATTTTTGGCAACCTGGCAAAAGGAAGAGGGAAAAAAAAAGTAAGTCAGGCATAGTGGCATCTGCCTAGGATCTCCACACTTGCAAGCTTGAGACAAAAAGATTCAAGGCTTGTCTGGATGAAAGAGCAATGCCTTCTCTAAGAGAGAGAGAGAGAGAGAGAGAGAGAGAGAGAGAGAGAGAGAGAGAGA
>JADRCD010177719.1:0-11949 GCA_019843815.1 Montemys delectorum
CAAGGTCCCACAGTACATATATACTCTTCATATATTTATGATACTCTCTACCACACAGGGGTCTGGAGGAAGCTACGGGGACCTTTCACTCTTCAGTGTCATCCTTACTTGCTTCCTCAGCACCGATACATTCACTGTCCCCTAAGTGTCTGGGTTTCTAATTTATAGTCAGAAAGAAATTTATTTTTCATGTCTCAAGCACAGGAGAAATACGAGAATCTTGTAATCATTATTGCTTTAACAAACGTCAGCAGAAGTCCATTTACTTTTACTTCTATAGAGAAGCTGAGGGTTTTGGAGAAACTGGTCTTTCATTTTATTGCTCTTGAATAAACATCAAGAAAATGCTTCTTGGAATAAAGTTTATAGCATTCCAATTAAAGCATATGTTCTAATACTAGATTTTCAATTATGTCTAATGCTTCAGTCCCCTTTGCTTAGTCATTCAAGTCTGGTTCTTGAAAACTTATTTGTGATTTGAGGTGTGTACATTCCAACTGGTGCAGAGAAGGAAGCCTTAAGGGAAGTGTGGTGTTTATATTTCCCTAATAGTTAAAATGTGTGTGCATGGCAATGTACAGTCTGTATATAGCACAGAGTAAGATTAGGTGGTAAAGTTAGTAGATAAACATTTTAGTATTTTTTTTTCCTTTATGACTAAGGATATGTAGTTTGTCATCTGTATTTACGTATTGTCATGTACCAAAGTATACGGAGTTTTATGTCTTATCCTGTCATAATTAAGCATCAGCAAGTGATAGGCTAATTGGTGTGTCAGAGATGAGTAAAGAAGAGGGAGAGTCACCTCTACCACCTGGGGTGATTGCTCTACACTGGTGACATTTGAACTTAGACCAAAACAGAGAAATGGACATATGGAAGAGGGAGTAGATTGTGTGAGCAAAGAAAAAAAAAAACATTTGAATGTTTGAGATGCTTAAGGAACATGAATGCTATCAACGTGCTGGAAAATCTTGTTAAAATGGAAGTTTCTAGGTGAGTATGAGGCAAGTTGTTAGCTTCAAACAATGGTAGTGGCTGCTGTGTTACAAATGCATGCTCAAAAATCCAGTTCTTGGAAGTATTGAATTTGGAGAGATCTGTAGGCCACAAGAGCTCAGCCCTCATAAGTGGAGTGTTGCTGGCATAGATGGGACCGTGGGAGTAGTTGCCCTTCGGTAGTCCATGATATGAAACACATGACCTGAAACCCTCCACCAGCTAGCAGAATCTTGATCTTCAACTTTCCAATATTTCAAATTGTGGGCAATAACCCACTCTGCATTATACACTACTTCATCTGTGAGACTTTATTATCTACAATATGGGTTAAAACAGCACTGACGGCCTCACAAGCTTGAAGGAATTTGTTTCAAATCTATAGTTGACGGCAAACATAGAGAAACAGTATTTGAAAAGTGAGCAGGAACCAGGGGATGACAAAGGGAGAAATACATCCTGAAGCCATTGCTGGTGTTTGTGTTTGTGGCTCCACTGGATAATGAGTGGAGACAATTTATGAAATGAAGAAGATGCTCCCAGTCATGTCCGTGGCTCTGTAGTCCTATCTCAGGATTCAGATGTCCCCTTGGAGGAGTCAACCTTGCCATACATAGTGTCCCAGTGTGTAGTACTTCCAGAGTTTGGAGAAAAATGGAATCTTGGGATATGAAGATTTACATAATGCAGATCTCTGTCCATACTCCAGGAAAAGGATTCACTAGATTTAGATGCTGTGTGAGTTCCAAACAGTTCTGATGGGAAGAAGGTGGCATGATTCTATACTTCACAAAATGATTATCCAAGGTGCTGATATTGGATGTGACCTGGGAAAAAGAAAGTGACACTCTAGTCATTAAAAGAAAAGAAAACAAAACAAAACAACAACAAAAACGGTAGGTAAACTTTAGACAGCTAGAAAATAATTTCTCTAGTAGAATAAAACATTTTTACTATAATAACTAGCATCAAAACACAAACAGGTAGGTATAGTTTTGAATTTTTTTTTTCTCTTTGACCTCAACCTCCTTTAGCTTCTTATCTTTACAGAGGGAGGAACTATGGAGGACTTCATTGCAACCACCACTTGGACTCTGCAAGACTCAAGACTCAAGCAGGAGCTCAAAGAACAAAACAGGGCCATGTAAAGCACTGAGCCCCACATCAAAAACCTGGTTTGGGTTTCAGTGAAACTTAGAAATGAAATTGGACTGATTCTTTTTTTTTTTTTTTTTTTTTAATACAGAGGACATAACACTACAAACAAAGCTTTGGCCTTAGGAGCACTGGTATGTTAGAACTTGTTATTCTTCTCATTGTGCCCCCTTTGAAAGCAATTTTGGAGAAGGAGAAATAATTTAAAATATCTTCTTTTTTTCTAGAGTCTTAGATTTTCAAATCACTGCCAGACGTGATACAAATTCTTAGTGGATGTCTTAAAGGAAAATTCCAGATGAGAAAGGACTGAAACTCACTGCCCATTAGTCTCCCAAAGCGCACAATAAGGAAATCATTTAGAAGGGAAAAAAACTCCCCAATTTTCTTTTATCAGTCAGTGGCAGAATAGTGAAATTTAGGTAGCTATGTATTTTACAAGCAGTGGGTGAGTAATCCAGACATATTCTAATGAAGCTGCTAAATGGTTAATAATTCATAAAATAGTCTTTTTATAACAAAAATTAAGAAATTTCCTGAATATATGACTGAGATAAAAATGAAGCAGAGCTCTTTAACAAGAGCAGCTTTTGTCAGGAAGGAAAGCAAATTACAGTGTCATGTGCAGCTCATGTCCTTACATGCACACACACATACACACATACCCCTGATTCAGACAGAAAATTTGCGGTGCTTATTTGGTCAATTTATCAATCGCCTTTCACAATACTGTTTTTTCTTAATAGCCAACTAGATTTCTACTTTGGAAGAAGAAGGGAGAATGAGGGCCCTTCAATATTTGGTAAATGCCTCTTAGATGGGCACTATGCTTCCTTGGTGCTTTACATGGCTTAGTGGTTCCTTATTTAATCCTCGTGGTGATTTTTCAGATGGCTATTGCTATTTGATAGATGAGCAAATTAAAGGCCTAGAGTAGATATAGAAAGGACTCAAGAAAAAGCACAAAGATATATAGCTACCGAGAAACATGTATAGATGCAGACACTAACTCATTTGCAGTCAGGATTTCCATTGAAAACACTGAGCTGGAGGCCATAATATATACCCAAAGTAGTTGTAGAGTAAAAAAAAAATATATAAAAAAAATAATTTTAAAAACTTATGACATAATACAATGAGTCAAGGAACCCTTGAACATGCCATTGAGTTGGCTTTCTGTTGGCCATGCACTGCTGAGCATATAGCCCACCCTCACAAGTGGTTTGTTTCCACAGTGAGACCCCCGTGGAGGAAATTAACTCACTTCATTTGCAGGTGGTTAGAAATTAGAGAGAGCTTCTGGGCTATGGATGGTTAGCTGTATCAGCTCTAGGATCTCATGTCATGTGGTACACGGGCCCTGTGAATCCTTTCTCTGTCTCTGTGTGCTTGTATGTGCGTAGGTCCTGCTGTGGTTAGAAGGCCTTATTTCCTCGCTGTTGTCCATCACTTCTTACTTTTATACTACTCGTTCAACCTTCTCTTCCTCAGGGTTCCCTCAGGGGTAGAGATTTGATAGAAATGTCCCACTTGTGGATGAATGTTCTAAAGTCTCTTACTCTCTTCCTATTGTCTGGCTGTGTGTTTTTTCAGCATTTGTTTGCATCTGCTACTGAAGAAAACGTCTCACATGATGGCTGAGTGTCTTAGTTAGGGTTTTACTGCTGTGAATAGACACCATGACCAAAGCAACTCTTATAAGGACAATGTTTAATTGGGGCTGGCTTACAGGTCCAGAGGTTCAGTACATTATCATAAAGATGGGAATATGGCAACATTCAGGCTGTGGTGCTGGAGTTGCTGAAAGTTCTAAATATTCATCCAAAGGAAGACAGGAGAAGACTGGATTCCAGGGAGCTAGGACAAGGTTCTTAAAAATCCATGGCCATGGTGACATACTTCCGCCAATAAGGCTACACCTACTCCAACAAGGCCAAATCTTCAAATAGTGTCTTCCCTGGGCCAAGCATATTCAAACCATCACACTGAGCAAGGCATCGAACTGTGAGAATAGCAAAATGTTATGAAGGATGATTTTATTGCTGTGTTCTTTTTGTAAATCAGTGGCATTTGGTTTTACATTAGTTCTCTGGGCTATCTAGTGTCAGGTTCTTGGTCACCTATAGAGTATTGAATATGGGTTTCATTTTGGGGAGTAGGCCTTAAGTCAAATCATTTATTGGTTGGTTCTTCCCACAAGCCTTGTGCCGCTTGTCCAAGCATAGCTTGCAGGCAGGATGCCATTGTAGATCAAAGGGTTTGTAGCTGGGTTGGTGTTTGCACTGCTACTATGGTATCATGCAGAGTACCTTACCTGTACCAAAGATGACACTATATAAGGGTGAAGGCTCTATGTAGGTCCTGGCTTGATTCCTTCATGTTTGATGAGTTGTGTAGCTATTGCCTTCAGCTATGGAGCCTTGCCTTCAGTTTGTAGAGAGAAACCTATAACTTTAGCAACATCCTGAGTTGTTTGGGGATTCCCATTGGGCTACTTTGGCCTACAATTCATGTAGATATAACTCATTCCTGCTACTAGAAGTTTCATATGGGAACAAGAGATGTCCAGTGGTGTTCTGTCTTTCCCATTATTTGGTGATTTAATTTAGATCACCTTTATATATGTATATATTTTAGCTTCTACTGTATTAGGTTTCCATACTACCCCTAAAATGGATCTTAATTTTATCTGTCTCCTCCCACACTCCCTCCTCTTCCCTATTTTATCCTCCTTTTGTTCCATTGCACCACATCCTGCTATAATTATCTATTCTAGATCCTGTATCCAGGAAGATCTAGCATTCTTACATTGTCCCTTACTTTATACTTAACCTCTGTGGTTCTAAAAATTGTAGCTTGGTTGTTATTGACTTAATAGCAATATCTACATATAAGTGCATATATACCATATTTGTCCTTTTGTGTCTGAGTTACTTTACTCAGAATGATATTTTTTTTCTAGTTTCATCCATTTACCTGTGAATTTCATGATGTGTATTTTTTTTCAACATACTATTTTTATCAATTCTCTGGGAATTTCACAATATGTACCCTGATTACATTCATTTTCTAGTCTTTTTAAGTATGCCCCCTATTCCTGTGACCCCACAAAAATATTTAAAAAAAAAAAGAAAAACAAAAAGAAAAAAAATCAAGTTAAATTTCTGTTACCTATATACTTACTGGAGCATGGTCACAGTGATCTGCCCCTTAAATAGAACGTAGTTGTACCCCTCCTGCATCCCCACCAGAAGCCATCAATTGTGGACAGATAATGTTAGCATCCTTATCACATTTTGTAAGAGTTCTCTTTGATGACTTTCTGTTTAGGCTGCTACTTTTTGGGGGCACATGGTGATTTGGTGCGGGAGTGGAGGTAAGGGTTGTCATAAGTGAAGCCTATCATGTTCTTCTTTTGCAACCATGTGTCTGAAATCATCGATATCACTGCAAAAGTAGCTTCCTTGCTCTTTACAGTAGTGGGAGCAGGGATCATCAGCTTCCACATGGTTTCTGGTGATAGTATAGACCACAAACATGGCCCCATTGCAGTAAAATCATGGACTCAGACAAGATTCTTGGAGGTAGCCCAAACCATGAACACATCTATGGCCTCAGGTGGTAATGCAGGCCACTTACATCAATATGGGCCCCTGGCAGTAGCATGACCCATGGCTTCAGGCTGCAGACCAGATCATGAACATCTGCATGCCCTTCAGTGGTAACATAGGCCATGAACATCAACACAGATTTTGTCATCAGTAGGACTATGAACCCAGACATGACCCTCAGCAGCAGGATGGGGAAGATATCCCCATGGCACAGGGCACTTGTAGTAACCTGGTCCTCACAGCTGTTGCAGCTCCAGTTCCCCCCTCTCCACAGTGCATTTGCTGCTTCATTTCTCTATCTTTCCCATGTCTCTATCACGTATTTGTTCATCATAGTGGTGCCTACCACCTGCCATGAGGTGGGTTGGCCTAGATGGTTTCCATTGCCTAGGCAACCATGATGTAATTCTGTTAAATAGCTGAGTAATGCTCCATTGTGTAAATACAACTATAATTTTGCTACAGTAATGACTAATAATGTAAATATCTGAAATAGGGGATATTTGATATGCTACCCATGAAAGAGAGTTGTTCAACCTTCAAAGGGGTAGTGACCCATGGGTCGAAAACAAATGATTTAAGAGATTATGGCCATAAATTTCTGGATGATGACCTCATAAAGTATGAGGTCCAGGTTCAGTGATAGACCATGTATGAAAATGATGGTAGTAGGTTCTTCTCCAAAATCTATTCTGGGTAATTGGCTGGGTTTCTGGTCCCAAGCATGGTTTTCCTTTTGCTGGGCAGTCCTTAATTAGACTTCTAGAGCTGTTGATTACTGCCAAAGTATGAATGCCACTACTGCACCCGTAGGGTTATCATGCCATACTGGTTGTTGCAATTCTCAGGCAACAGCTTGCTTAGTAGGACTGTTGGTTGCTTCCCTCCTTAGAAAGCTTGCAGGGTTCTTTCTGATACCTTGAAAGCTAGTCCTCAGGGAGGAGGATTCTGATTAGTTTCAGTTCAGATGCCTTTAGGCCCTGTGTCTGAGGTGCATTTTGTTTTAGCAATAGGGATGCACTTTCCACCTCTTAGGGGGCAACCAAGGGCAATAGCAATATCCTAAATATTTTGGGAGTTCCTTGGGTAAACGTGACCAACAATTCAAAAGAGAGACTGTCATGATTGTTGTTTAGAGTTTTGTTAAACTGTGTTTGACTCTTGGAGGGAGCATTATTATCTCATATGAGCATATTTTATTTAAACTCTATATGAATACTTATATAGAGAGATGTACTTACATTACAGATTTTTATTTAGTAGATAGCTAATAGCATGACATGACTTTTTAAAGATACCTTAGTGGTATTTAACCATCCTATCTTTCCTCCTGTATTTATTTCCTCCCTCTTTAAACTGCATTTTCCTAATCAAACCACTTATTCCTGACATTTCTCCCTCTATTGCTCCCCCACTTCTACACTGTCAATGGTCCCTTTTTGCTTTCCTCATTTCTGCTGTTATTTCAGGAGTTATACTACTATCTGAAGATTGGAGTTAGGGGCCATGGAGAAACTGCCATGTCTCTACTTCGGTGTTAGTGTAACTCCTAACTACATTTCAAATAACAGTCCTTATTTTTACAGATGGGTGTTGTTTTGTCTCCTAACCGAGGAACCTTCTCATTGTGACAAATGTAGATGACTATGGAAAACCACAACCTATCAAAATGCAGGGCCGTGGAGCCCAGGCCCAATGGTTATATCTAGAAAACACTCCCACACTTAAGGCTCAGGAAACCTTACAGAAGAAGGCACAGAAACGTTGTAAGAGCCAGAGCAGTAGTGTGTCTGCTGGGAGATTATGTCCCCGACTAAAGACATAAGCTACACACGTAAATTCTCACCATCATGGCTGCCTAAACATGAGTTGATAAAGGACAACAGTGATATGCTAATGTGGAAGAGGGAACTATCACAAGGCCTTAAGCCTAGAGATGTAACTACAAGCAACTAAGGAATGCTGAGTGCAGGAGAAATAGTCTTCCTCAGGGACGAGCATGCCAACTGGTTACTCAATATTAAATGGCTAGCCTGAAAACATACATACAAATAACACTATACTGACTCAATACGTTATATTTAGGCATATATTGTGCATTCATATATATGTTTATATTTATGTTTATATATTCATGTAATAATAATTAATGAAAGAAAATGGCATGAATTTGAAAGAGACACACATTAGATTGCAAAGATCCTCTTTATAATGTACGGGCAGGTGACTGAGTACTGACTCTTGATATGTATAAAGAATGAGAGCCAGGTTTTTCAAGGCCAAGTTCATAAACACCCCTATGTAATGTTTCTGGATCTTGCTTGCTCATTCCATAGTCTGGCCAGAGAAGATCAGACAGTAGATTTAAAGGATCAAATGGCTGGCAGACTCATAAGACAGAAGGTACTTGCATCACTGAATCACCACAAGAAACACATCTATTCTATGTTAATTACAACCTAATAGACTTAAAGAAAGGAGAAGATGAATGTCTATTACGTTAAACCAATGAGACTTCAATGTTTGATGTTACAGTTCATAGCCTTGGGATACAGTATTAATAATAGCCCAAATTTCCAGCATGTATATTGCACTTATTTCTAGGTGGCAGATGTACTTTACTTATAACCCAATCATGATTAAGAAAACATGGTGGAAGTACTCTTGTTTTCTCTACTTCAAGAAGAGGCACTGAAAATGTCACTTGTCTGGTATGACACAACTTAAGAGATGATACAGACAGTATTTGAAGAGTAGAGATGTAGCTCTAGAGCCTAGAGACTAAGGAAGGAACTAAGGCTCAAGTTCCAGAATATTCTCAGAATTTGAGAGAGGGAGCAAATGAACTGAATGAACAGTGCCCATTGCTCCCAGGGAGGTCACTGAAAATAGATGGGGAGGAGGAGCTATTGCAATCCTGGCTGATCCCTCCCACAACTTCATCTTGCCGAGGAGAGAAAGGGTAAGATGAGAAACAGGGATATTTTATTAGTTAATGTCCTAGAAGCTGGGACATTTTTTTTTCTATTGCTCTTAAAAATGTCTAAAGTGCATCAGTGCTGATGAAAGGTGAACAAAGTCTTCAATGACCTGAGGATGGTTGCTGAAAACCCAAGGGAAAAGAAAATCTGTTCTTTTCCCCTGCCTGGCAGACAGGGATGTAAAGAATCCTCTATTAATGGCTCCTTGTCCTAGGATGACAATGAACAGCTGTTGCTGCTAACAAGTGCCTTGGAGGTGTTCCCGAGGGCAATGATCAAGGACTAGAAGTTCTGATTTTCACCTGGTTTCCTCAGCAGCATCTGGCTGCAAACCCAAAGGAACAAGCAAAGACCTTGATTGCAGTCTGGGTGTTTCTATGTGGGATATTCCAAAGGCAGTCCTTTCCACAAAACTAAAAATGACCCCAACCCCCGAATTCCTTATTCTAGTGATTCAGATGTAGACTATACAAGCCTAGAGATGCAATATGTAACTTTCTTCCCTTCAATGCATGTGCTCTGGAATACCTTTTCTGTGTTAATCTATTTAGATTTTTCTGAGAACTTGATACTAGAGCACTAACAATTTAGTAGAACTTGGGTTGACACTGTTGAGTACTTGTAGTGCTAGGGAGCACTACAAATACATTGATATACGAATCTCTAGAGAATATTAATTTGGCAAAGAAGATATGTATGCAACTCATAAAATGTAATAAATAACAAAATGATAAAAGGGAAGATGCCGGTTGTAAATTAGTACTAAGGTACTTAACTTTTTGTTTAGTTCAAACTAACAGGGAGGTGGGATGGTAAGGATAAAGAGTGAGAGGTTAACCATAGTGAGTCATCGTCAAACCCTACTGAGCAGTAGGTACATTTCACCAAGAACATAGATTTAATTTTGGCATACCAGGTTTCCTTTTGAGAAGTTTCCACATGTATTTTTGTATCAATCTTTTAACTAGGAAATTTTTACTCCCTTACATTAAGTATGATTGACAGCAGGCTTCTTAGGCAGACATTGTGCGGCGGGAAGGAGTACTAGGGAAGAAATATGCTTTTTGGCATTTCAAGGAGGTTTCTCTGTGAGAGTTATTGCTGAGGGCTCCTCGGCTGCTGTGTTTGTTTACATCAGTCCTGCACTACAGTGCCGAATTCATTGTTCATAAGGCTCTTTGGGATAATTTGTATATGAAAGATTCTATATAAAAATCAGTATTTATTCCTTTTTGTATTATGTTCTTTCAGGCTGACACATAAGGGTGCTTTTATATGCAGCATGCAAGAAGTTAAGCATTAAACTCTTATTAACAGCACTAGGAACTGGCTCCCCCTGTTCTATCTGGGGCAATAGAAAGGGGCTCATGAGTATACAGGTCAATTGAAACAAAGACAGGGTGGAACTCAGGTATTTATTTAGCTGTTGAAAGTTTTATGGGTAACAAGGCTATAAAGAATGTTGAGAAATTTTACAGATTGTTCGAGTTTGAACTACTCTGGCTTTTTTGTGGATACTGTTCTATATAGAATGTGTGTGCGTTTGTGTGTGTGTGTGTGTGTGTGTGTGTGTGTGTGTGTGTGTATACAAACAATAAAATGTCAATTTTCAGCACTTTGTTACATGGCAATTTCCACTAAAAAGCATAATTGTAATTTATTGATGAAATTATATTGGTAACATCTACCATATACTGAACAATCCTGTCACCCTTCAGGTTCTAAAGAAAGATATTAAACTGGAGTTTGCTGTTTTTTCCTTTTTCTTTTTTTACTCTTAGAGCAGAGATAGTTAAACTAACAGTGGGCTCATCTTTCCATGTATCCTCGACATATTTTGTTTTCTTGAAGATATCCATTCTGACATGGGTGAGATGGCATTTCAAAATAGTTTTAATTCACCAAAAAAATATTTTGAGGGAAGATAATGTATTGCACTCACTCTTCAACTACAAGAATCTCCAGGAATAATGTATAAATAATTGAGAGACTCTAATTTCTAAAGAGGGTGGTGCTGGAAACACATGGAAGGAGCAGTGTCTTCTGGGGATCTCATCCCCAAGTCTGAAGTGCTCAGTTCGAAAAGGGTGTGCAGTTGTAGAGGGAAGGAACCTAACTTAAAGCTAAAGGTAGTCTCAGAAAATATGCTCTGTGTAGTCATTCTTAGAAAAAATTGAGAGCAGTTGAGAGAAGAGAGGGAGAGAGTAAGAAAGGAGAGAGGATGGGAGGGAGAGAGGAGATAGAGAGAGGTATCAAGCACCAGAGATAAAAGTGAAGACAGAGACTCAGAAAATAAATAGATTTACAGTTTAATCAGAAAGAATCCTCATTCTCTATAGCATAGAGCTGCTGGGAATTCTCTTTGTCAGAGTTTGACTCACCAGGGAAGTGCCACAAGTCACTGTGAAAAGACTCCCGCTGAGTTGGCAAATAGAATCCAGAGGCAAACTGTTAGTGAACCGGGTAATTTGGGAACCTGGGGAAATACCTGGCAATCTTAACCCAAGGCTGGCCTGTAGACTCCAGTTCGCTAGAGGGGAAACTTGTGAGTCAGTACCATGGAGAGCTCCACAGTGGCCCTCTAATATAGGCATGCGTCATTCTTACTCCCCATCCTGGTGTTAGGCAGGGATGCTAGCCACTGGACACCCTTTGGAGGAGAGAAGAGGACCCCCAGGCAAATGTGTAGGAGCAAATCGTTAGAACCACTTTGCACTACCAGAAGCCTAGAGACTAGTATTTGCGTTAGACCCAGCAGCAGACAGTTCCCTTTCTGCTCCATCCAGTTGCTAAAGGTAGAAAGGCCATCTTGAGAACCATCTCCTACTGCTCAGCACTTAAAAATTTCTTGTTTTGGAGAAAACAACACAAAGGTCAACAAAGAAAGTTGTAAACATACCTTTTATTCATCTATTGTATCTCAGACACTTACTGCTGAATAAGGTCACCCTTCTAGTTATTTCTGAACTCTGGCTGGCTCGTCAATTCAGTTGTTTTGGCTCAAACTCCTCTCCAAGTTGACTGATTCAATCTGGTTTCTCTCAGCTTCTCACTGAACTGCTCTGCTTGGCCTCAAACATGGCTGCTTCCTTCTACAAACTAAGTTAACCTTAAAGGTGTGTACTAGGGGCATGTCTGTATTCTAGCCAGAAGGACTAAATGTGTGTAGTGTGTGTGTGTGTGTGTGTGTGTGTGTGTGTGTG
>JADRCD010177720.1:0-10730 GCA_019843815.1 Montemys delectorum
CGAATATAATCTCTCTAGGACAGAAAGTTCGGTGAGTACTGGCTCGTGCTATCACTTAATGCTGTAACCCTCATCTCATCTACTCTAACAGTTTTTCCCTCCAGGTACTCATCACTTCATGCAATGACCTTCGACTCTGTCTGAGAATTAAGAATCTTAGAGGTGAATATATTAGCTTATTCAACCCCCTGATTTTGCCATTACTAACTAGAAAGACTTAACAAGAGAGATGTCACCTTTCTGGTCACACAGTTCCAATTGGGGTTTTCAGCACCTTGGAGGCTTAATTATGTCTACGTGTGATTCACAAACCACTGGGCATTTAAATTCTTTAATGACTGTATTTGAGAAAGGAACTCATGTTGTGCCTATCGATTGAGTGATTCTGATGATCAGGGAGGGGGTGGGTAATAGTCTATTGGTAGAGACTTCATCAAGCACTCCTGGAACTGCACCTTATCACAGGGAGATGAGCTTCTATCTAGGCAAAGAGCTGAGGATAGGGAAGGTAATGAGCTTCACGCAGTCCAGTGTCCTAGGTGCAAAGACAGAGACAGGCATGAATGAGAACAGAAGCTGCTGGTCAATAAAACTGCTATGCATTAGGAGGTAAGTGTATGTGGCTATGAGATACCTTTGTGCAAAAGGAGCCAGCCACCCTTGTTCTTCTGCAGCCCAAAGCTAGCATTAGCCTTCCCAAAGCTAGCATTAGCCTTCCAAGAGTTGGCAGAGTCACTTAAGAGTAAGCTTCTCTTCCCAGCCTCCACCTCAGACCCTTCAGCAACCTCGATGTTGATGCCTAAGAAGAATCAGATTGGCGGCTATGAACTCCTTTTTTAAAGAAGGCTTGATGGTTGCCAAAAAAGATGTCCACATGCCCAAACACCCCAGCTGGAAGACAAGAATGTGTCCAACTTTCACGTAATGTAAGCCAGGCAGTCTCTCAAGTCTCAAGGCTACATGAAGGAGCAGTTTGCCTGAAGACATTTATACTGGTACCTTATGAATGAGGGCATCCAGTATCTCTGAGATTACCTACACCTACCTCCAGAGATTGTGTCCGAGACCCTGCTTGGCAGCTATCCTGAGACTGGCAGGCCTCTGCCAAAGGTCCAGAGGGTGAGCGACCTGCAAGATTCACAAGAAGGGAGGCGGGCAGAGACACCTGCAGAAGGAGTCCTGTGCCCTCTGGGACTGGTAAGAAAGCCGAGGCTGGGGCTGGCTCAGTAACTGAATTTCAGTTTAGAGGAGGCTTTGGTTGTAGTTGTGGTCAACCACCTCAGTGAAGTTACAGATTGTGCTGTATTGAATAATCTTTAAAGAACAAAAAGAGTAAGCTTCTGGAGGGAGCAAAGTTGCTGGTGGGTGTGCTGAACTCAGCAGGAGGGGCACACATCTCTGAGTCTCCTGGAACTTCTCCAAGTACTTTGGAGCCCAGGGCTACTTTGCAAGGATTTAGAACACTGCATACTGTAGTAGTGAGTTAGCTAGCCAGTAAGCATTGAATATTCATGATCATGCAATGTCATTTGTCTGCCAGGGTGCCTTGGGCTGGGGGAAATCTGAGAAAGGATCACAGGTCAATAGAATGCAGGCTTCTGTTTTGCAGACAAGGGGGCTGTCCCTCTGCACCTGTTCACAGTTTAGGTCCCCCTTCCTCTCTCTGAAAGTCTGATGAGCCTCCTGAAGGGCTCAAAAGTGTTAATTAACACCTTACCCTTAAGAATGCCCTTCATATCCCTTAGTGTGGCATTAAGGATTCATTTGTTAATGTCCCAAGCCTCAGTCTCCTGGGGATTTCAGTTTAGATTGATTAATTGGATGAAGGAATGCATTGAGGGTAAATCCGGGGCCATGTGTCTGCTAGATGTTTGCAATTGGAGTATGAAATGCTCCTCCCAGGCTTCTGTATTTGAACACTTGGTCTTCAGTTGGTGGCACGATTTGGGGTTGGGGGACATTGTAGGACTCTCTTAGTTACTTGTCTGTTTCACATAAAACACCATGACCAAGGCAACTCACAGAAGACAGTGTTTCAGTGGGAGCCTCCAGTTTCAGGGGTTAACTCATAACCACCACTGCCAGGAACAAACGTGGTGGCCAGAGGGTAGACATGGTGTAGGAGCAGGAGCTGAGAGCTTATATCTGACCCACAACCATGAGAGACAGAAAAAATTCGCTGGGAATCGTTTGGGAATGGAATGAGGGCCATTCTCATTCAAACCACCCCAAGAACCTCTAAGAGTTAGAGCCTAGCTGGGGGAGAGGAAGGACACTGGGCCTGGTCCTTGGAGGATGTAGGTCACTAGGCCAGGTCCTTTGGGGGAATGTAGGTCACCAGGTCAGATCCTTGGGGGATGTAGGTCACCAGGTCAGATCCTTGGGGGATTAGGTCACCAGGCCAGGTTCTTGAGGGATGTAGGTCACCAGGTCAGGTCCTTGGAGGATTAGGTCACCAGGTCATATCCTTGGGGAGGGTCACATGTAATCATGGCTTTTTCCTGTCATACTTTATGTTTTCAGATCCATGGACATGTGACTAAGTCACCACTGCAAATCTCCCACTATTAAGGGTGGAGTAGCCTGATTCACCATGTCCTCTCTACTGTGACAGGCTGGGACCTGGAACACTCTGAACTGAAACAAACCCCTTTCCCTTTAAGTTGCTTCTGTCAGGCTTTTTTTTTTTTTTTTTTTTTGTCACAGTGACAAGGAAAGCAATGACTGAGTTGAATGAGCAACCTGGGGCCCTTGTTTTAAATACAAATTGTGGAAGCTGCTCCCAGCAGAACGTCAGAGGATATTCTTGAAGCTTCACAGTTCCACGTTTGGCACCACATCTGGAAGCAATGCTACTGGAATGACCTGATTCAAGCAGACCAGGATCTCGGCTTGATGCATGCAGGGCTGGTGTGGCTCGGCTGAAGCACACCCATTGTCCCACAGTCTTCTTTCAAACTTGTGTCCTCCAAGGGGCCTCTGCTCTTGGTGTCTGGAATATAGCACTTCTTTTCCAGTTCAAGCCTATTTTTCTTGTCACTCATTTTAGAGTCGTTTTCCCTTATGATGGACTGCGTGAGGACTTTCCCACTAATGCCTTGGGAGCTGGGTCTTGGTCAGTCATACATTGTATCTGGCACAGCATCTGATAAAACACCCTGCAGACATAATTGTAATCAGTACTCAATACTTGCCTGTAGATACTCTGAATGACAGAGTCTGATTTTCATCTTTTATTTGGGACAGGATTGTTAGTTATGATGTCTCTTACAAGATTATTTTAAAAACCCTTTCTTTAGTTCATCTTGTTCCAGTTTGGCAATAGAAGGTTTTAAAGAGCTTTTCCATACATGCAAGCCTTGAGGTCAGCTTCTGAAACCCTTTCCAGTGTGATGAGAAATACACCAGGGTGGATGAAAATCCCTTCCCTTGGATTTCCCTTTGCAAAGAAATATCAAAGTCACGCCTCCCAAATCAAGATGGTTCAGGGCCAGTTTCAGCCTGAATGAACACTCTGCTTTTCTAAGCATTTCCCCTGTCTTGTTCCTGATTATGGCTTACAAACCAGCAGCCAAAAATATAGGGTTTGGGAAAACAGGAGGAAGAGGGGAAAACTAGCATCTTTCAGCCTTTGAAAGAAACGGTCTTTTGTTGTTTATTCTCCCTGTTAAACGTCAAGACTCACCGACATTAGCAGACTTACCAATGGATATTGGTCTGCCCTATGTTCTAGGCACTGTGCTGCGAATGAGATAGAATGGGATTCATATTTTCTTGCTCTTTACCCTCTTTAACATTTGTGCCAAATGGAAAAAAATGACCAGAACCTGTAAGGAATTACTTTATTTTTGTGAGATTTTCATTCTGCCCTGGTAAGCTAGTCAGCTTTCTATTACTAAGATAAAATGCCTAAGATTAGTTAAGAGAAAGAAAAGTTTATTTTGGCTTAAGAGTCTAGAAGTTTCACTGTGTGGTCATATGGCCCTGTTTACTTGGCTGGAGATAGCCTGATTGCACAGCATTATAAGAGAAAGAGGAACAAGAAAAAGTTGCAAGCTCAATATCTCCTTCAAGAGCATACCCCAAAAGTCCCATTTCTACCTGGATCCCATCAGTTCAAGGGATCACTTCTTAAGGTACCATTGGGACCAGTCTGTCAACATAAAACTTTGAAGGCATGCTGATGGTCAGTTAGGTGTGGGGACTAACAGAGGTATTACTGACTTTTCATGATCTGACCCAGGTAGATTCCTCATTAGTTTACTAAAACCAAACTCGATAGAACATATTTTCAGGGCTTTATTTCCATATCTTAGTGTATAGAACCTAAAAGTTCACCAAGGAGTTGAGCAACACAGACCTAGATTATTTTAGCAAATACTAATGACATTGAATTCAACTCCAGAGACCCTTGCACTACATTCTAGAGCAGTCATCATAACAAAACTATTTGAAAGTGTTGAACAACCTGGTTGTCTCCTCTCTTTTCCTCTCCTCCTGTTCCCTCTCAGCTCATTTAATCTGGTTTTCTTCAACATCAGCACCAACCAGTGAACCCTTAATGGACCTTTTCCGTTCTTCACTGTGCATGTATGAATGGGAGGACTGGAGGTGGTTGTGCCTTGCTCTTGATGTTTTTGTCCATGTGGGCTGATTTACCCAACTGGTGATTTCAGAAGGTGAGACTCTTGTCTTTTTTTTTTTTAAGGTTTATTTATTTTATGAATATGAGTACACTGTAGCTATCTTCAGAAACTCCAGAAGAGAGCATCAGATTCCATTACAGATGGTTGTGAGCCTCCATGTGGTTACTGGGAATTGAACTAAGGACCATGGAACTCTTGTCTTACTCCTCCCTCTTTCATGGCTGGTATTTGGTATTCCCCCTTGTTCTTCTGTTATGTCACTGTGAGGAGACCTGTGCTGAGCCATCATGTATAGACCAGGAATCCAAATTTAAGCCCATTGCATTTTCTGCTGCCATACACCTAAACCTCAGCTTCCAAGGTCTGTCCTGTCAGGAATACAGGCAGCAGTCAGTTCTCCAAACACCTTCTCCCTTACTATCTCTTACTCATTACAGAACCCAATTAGAGACAACAGGAAACATTTATTAAGCCCCTATGAACCCAAGGATACTTTACCAACCAATTTTTTCTTAATTACTATACTTTTGCCTTGCATTATCCTAAATGTTCTTGAGTTTCTTTGCAATTCTCCCATGCCTTTCTTCTCTCCTCTCCCTACAACCAATAAACATCAGTAATCCTGATAGTTTCAGTAGTTCTGGACTTCCAATCTCTTCTCACTGTTTAAATAAATCTATAGATGTCTTTTTCTAAAAGGATGCTGGTGGTACTTGAATCTGCATCTGAATGCAGAAACTGCTCCCCATCTTCCAGTACATATTACAGTTGTGTAGTAGACAGAGGGACCACAACACACCCAAAAGTCAGCATTGTCTTGTATTCCTTTCTCTGAAGTGGTTATCGTATCTGTGGATGCCATGATCAAGCATCTGGCCATCATCCTGAGTCATCCCACCATATATCTAATTAAACATCTACTTCACTTGATTTTAGCGATAGATAATCTTTTTGATCTGTCTTCATTTTTCTTTTTTTTTTATTTACATGTAAATTTTTCCTTTCCCAGGTTCCCCTCCAAAAAACAAACAAACAAACAAAAAAAACAAGAACAAACCCCTTTTGCCTCCCCCCTCCCCATGCCTGCCACCCCACCCTCTCCCACTTATTGGCCCTGGCATTCCCCTACACTGGGGCACAAAACCTTCACAAGGCCGAGGTCCTTTCCTCCTATAGATGATAGAATTTGCGATCCTCTACTATACACATGCTGCCAGAACATTCAGTCCCACCATGTATTGATTGGTGGTTGAGTCCCTGGGAGCTCTGAGGGTACTAGTTAGTTCATACTGTTGTTCGTCCTAAGGGGCTGCAAACCCTTCAGCTCCATAGAACCTTTCTCTAACTCCTTCATTGGGGACAGTGTACTCAGTTCAATGAATGGCTGTGAGCCTCTACATCTGTATTAGTCAGGTATTGTCAGAGCCTCTCAGGAGATAGCTATATGCTTGTCCTTCCTTCAGTCTCTGCTCCATAGTTAATCTCTGCCACTCCTTCTGTGGGTATTTGGTTGTCTCCATCTTTCAATCCCCACAGGCTACCATCACCTCTCACCTGAGTTACTCCAATATTTAAACTTGTTCGGCTTCTCTCACAATCTACATATCACATTGCAGAGCTCAGTCTCTTTGAGGTACACATCTATTCATGCCAAACTTAAAAGATGGGTTCCTGCTTGTCATCCATCAGTGGCTGCCTACTAGGAAACTTATTCTTCATCATGTTAGACAACCTCCAGGCCACATTTTCCTGCAGCCTCACCTCTCTCTCCTCACCATCATGCCAAGACACTAATATTCTGGCCCATGATGGGTGTCGTTGCTGCAGTCCACTGTCCCATACCCTTAAAGCCTGGTCATGCCAACTATGGATAAGCTTCTCTTAGCCCTTAAATTGTGCATGGTAAGTCTCTTGGATGTTGTCATGGAGTCCTGTGTTTGATTCGGTTCCCTTCCCACTGCATTGTACAATAATCTCCTTGCTTGTCTTTCCTAACAGGGCTGTGTGTCTGTGATAGACCCAGTGTTACACAGCCCAGAGCTCCCTTCAGTGAAAGACTTACTGCTTGAGCTGCTTCCAGCATGGCCAGCAGCTAGCATTCAGTTGTCACCCTCTTGAGGAGTTGCTTCCTTCTGCCAAAGGCCTCACCCACTCCCAAGGAAGCCCATATATAGAATGCTTTGGAGTTTGATGGCTGCCCTATCATACATATCCAGACTTGATGGGCTAGTCCAACTCCTAGAGGTTGGTCAGGATAGTTATTAAGCATCCTTTGAGCTGACAATTGTAGGATGGTCTCTCTTCTCACCATCAAAGAGACTAAGCTATTCACTCATGTTAGCAGCCTATCCTCTGTCGAGTTGTAAAGCATGGAGAAAAAACTAAGACATTGGTTGCATTGTAATAGTCATCCTAAAACACTTACATTAGAAAAAAACAAACAACACAAACAACACAAACCACAAACAAACAAAAACAAGTATGTTCCAAGCAGCACTCTGTGAGATAGAAATTGGTTTTCTCAGCTTGTAGAAATCTAGCTATGAGGCAAACAAGGGAAGAATTTGCTATTCAAAATACTGTATTCAGTGTGTATTTGTGGTTGGGCTAGGCCAGCCTAAATGCATAATAGACTGATGAAAAAAAAATCCACTTTGTTTTTCAGAGTATGCATAGGTAGTGATTATACTCAGGATGCCGTGATTTAATGACATGGAAGGTGCTGACATATTAGGAATAATAATTTGATTTGAATTCAGGTCTTTAAAAAACAAGTAACAAGATTTTGTCAAATGGAAGATGATAAGGAGTGACTCTGAAAACTGAAGGACAAGTGAAAGCCAAGGAGTCAGCTCTTTTGAACTTCTGTCATTAAAGATACAATGGGGTGGGAGTGGGGTTGCTGTCAAGGCAAGAAGACAATACATTTGATTATTGATAAAATTTAAAACACATTGTAGAATTGCAACACTGTTATGAAAAAATAATTACAATTAATAGGACATTGTAGAAGCTGGTTTAGCCCTTAGAGATTTTGTTGGTTTTATTGAAAATGGCCCCCACAGGGTCATAGGGAGTGTCACTACTAGGAGACATGGCTTTGTTGGAGTAGGTGTGTCCCTTGGGAGTGAGTGAGCTTTGAGGATCCAAGTGCTCAAGTCACGTCCAATGTCACTCTTTCTTCCAGATGCCTGTGGATCCAGATGTAGAACTCTCAGCTCCTTCTCTAGCACCATGTCTGTCTGTCTACATGAAGCCATGATTCCCACTATGATGACTGGACTATACCTCCACACTGCAAGCCATCCCTAATGAAATGTTTTCCTTTATGGGAGTTGCTGTGGTCATGGTGTCTCTTCACATCAGTAGGACACTAAGACAGAGATTTCTGGTCTTTATTAATATGCTGCAGACACAGGAAAACTTTCCACTTCTAGTGAGTAGATACCACCCTTATTGAGCTTGACAGAAATAGGAGATAGCCAAACAGAGGAAATGTTTTCCTGTGGTCTCTACTATTTGGTGTGGTTCCCAGTGGTTCTTTTTGTTTGTGTGTTTGTTTGTTTGTTTTTTCGAGACAGGGTTACTCTGTGTAGCCCTAGCTGTCTTGAAACGTACTCTGTAGACCTGGCTGGCCTCGAACTCAGAAATCCACCTGCCTCTGCCTCCCAAGGGCTGGGACTAAAAGCATGTGCCATCACTGCCTGGCTCCAGTGGTTCTTAAGATCCTAAGGATCTTGCTTCCATACCTGCTGATGTTTAATCTGCTGTTTACGTGCTATGTGAGTTTTTCTGCAGGAGACTTCTGTTTACTTAACTGAAGTATAGTGTAACTGCTTATGTTTTGCTAATATTAAGGACTAAAAAAGTCTTAAATGTGGTATTTATTCTTGCCATTAAGCACACATGTAAAGGGAGGGTTGAGATTTAGAAGTTACTATGTGGTATCCAAGTGGCTGAATGTCCTGAATCTCCTCAGCATCCAGAATTGAGAGATGTGCATGGCTCAAGTATGGTGAGTTAGTGACCTAGCCAGTACCCTAGAGGCTGACAGGGACCCTGAAGATGCCCATCCTTGGTTTCCCATGCTGGGAGGAGGAGTCAAGGAGAGCTCAGACTAGATGGCTTGGGACAGTAGTTCTTTGTTAGCCAGCAGGAACATGTCTCATCATTTTAGAACCAGGTGCTACACTGTTAGTGCCTACTTTATAGATGCCAGCAATTATATGAACATGCCTTCTTAGTCTCTACTACCCTAAACATCACAGGTGGTGTTTTTATTTTGTACATTCTGGAAGCCCAAATCTGATCGTTGCTCTTCATGGTTGCTACCAAGCCAGAGCCATTTTAGTTAACCTGCTTTCCCTTAAGGTAGCTTAGCTTGCAGACTGGCCTTTGTTATCATAAGGCCCTTGCGTTGTTTCTTTAGTTAGAGCTTCTTAGGGGGCATTAGGATACATCAGCTTTCTGATTTCATCCACTTTGTAACAGGAAAGGGTTGGGGGTTCCATTTGGAAAAATCCTTGTTTCCCTTGTGTTTTTAGAAAGTATCTTGAAGGAATGGCTGCTCCCTCAACCTAGAGTTAAAATAGAAGTCTCTGGGATGAGCCCAGAAAAAGCATTCCCAGTTTGGATCGAAAAAAACTCTCACAGGACCCTCCTCCATGCCAGCATCCAGGTGACCTTGATCGCCAGGGGCTCCTTCATGGGTAGTATCACTGAAGTGTTCTGAAATGTTGCAGAAATGTCGGGGTGAGGTGTGGACAGCAGCTGGAAGAATATTAATGTCTAACCAGCGTTTTCCTGCAGGAAAGTCTTGTTCTCTTCATCCACGATGCTGTGTCACAGGGGTGCCAAGTATGCGCAAAAAAAAAAAAAAAAAAAAAAAAAAAAAAAAAAAAAGAATCCAGTATCCAGCCACGAAAGTGTACAGTTCCAGTATTTTAAGTCTTCTTCTTTTTCTAGCCTTATAAGGAGGAAGATAAAAGATTCTGTTAGTTCATCCAGCCAGGACTGCACGCAGGTGGCCTCTGGAAAGTTCCTGCTGCAACTTAACTACAGTTTCCAGGGACTTAGGCTGTGAGGGTGGAACCCACAAGAAGTGCCAAAATTAGGCATGCAGAAGCTTTGGAAAGCTAATGGGGCCATGGTTAGTGCCTATGGTCTGGTCTCCTGGGTCTCTCTAGGGAGCCCAAGGTCTTGGCAGCAGTTCAGCTACAACCTCATCAGCCGCTGGCAGCCATGCTTGGGGACACAAGCCTTTCTATGTCCCTTCCCACCCGACAGGGCCAAGATACTGACCTCCAAGTCATGGAATCAGCAGCCGCTTTCAATTTGGGCCTTTTGTCTCTGAACAATAGTTAACCACGGCTTTCAAAAGCTATGGCCTCAGCTTCTTTCACAGGGCGATTTCCTTCCCTGTGGGCTTTCCAGCTGTCTTTGTCTTACTTCTTGTCGAATGGACCTCACTGGTCTTTGGAGGGGCTTCCGGAAGAGCTGTTCTGGGAAAACCGTGGTGACAGACCTTCAGGGTCAGCTGAGGTTGCAGCAGGGGTGACACTGGCGAAGAGCAGGCCATCATTGTCCCCTGCCGCTCTCCTCCAAAGACTGCAGAACACACGTAAGGGGGATTTGGGAGTCTACTAGTTACATGGAGGTAAATATCAAATCTTAAGAATTCTTATTTTGGTAGCACCCCTGGTAAACATATAAGGACATGAACTTGTGAAATACAAAACTGCCCCCAAAGGTCCCAGTTTTCTTGAGGCAATAGGATAAAGCTGATGGATCCACATTGGAATTATCCTTTACAGGAATCACCAGGAGTTAGCATTCTAGTACCCCGCATGTAGGTGGTACTCCTCTTTCACATGTGTGGCTTACTCAGTTCAATAACTAAAGGTGAAAAGAATGCCAGAAAATAATAGAGAATGTCAGTGAATAATAGATTTTCTCTCCAGTGACTTTCTAAGGCAAGACCAGCCGAGAGGCATAGGCAACAGTAGTGGCAGGGAAGCAGGGGTCAGGATTCTTTCTACCTCTGTCTATACGTAGCAGATCCACAGCCCTCCCTGCACCTTTCCT